>ML842747.1:5866-23015 GCA_009831015.1 Picea engelmannii
TAATAGAACCTTTCAAGGATTGTTGTCACAACTAGTAATGTAGCAATTATCAAACTTGATATGTGCAAATTGGAAACTTATTAATTTAATCAAACCTGGAACCTGGAGTCTTATCTTCAAGAACGAGTGTTGTTGATTTTCTTTCGAGTCTCCTTCACTCAAAATGACAAGTATTCTCTTCAACATGTCCCTTGTACTTAAGACAATATGCTTTCTAGACAGAAATCTGAGTTAGAGAATATAGTGCAAATAAACTCTAAAGTCTCAACCTTAATCAATCTAATAATTTGACTGAAGTAAGTTTCTAACTTGAACTTTGAATAGAGGTTAGTATGATAATCATAACTTCAATAGATCAAAATACAACTAGATGCCCATAAGGTCACAATAATGCCATAACAGCTAGAGGCATATGAAAACAATCAAACCTAGAGTGCGTTGTTCCTTTGAATGTGTTGGATCTGAGATCCCTCTGGATCTACGATTGTTGCTTGGACTAGAGATCCCTTCCCTTGCAATCACACTCAAAATAGTGATAAAGTTTAAACATATATAAGTACATACCTATGGAAGCATCGGCAGGTAGTGGCACCATTCGACAGCAACGGCAAGCAATGACGAACCTTAAAAACTTCAAAGGTGCTCCAACTTGTAATCTAAAGGTAGTTGGAGATGTCTTAGGGTAAGGCGCACTAGGACAACCAAAAATTAGTCCCAACACTTCACAGAAACTTTCACTCCAACTGGTGCTACAACTGGCACTGTAATTGGTGCTACAACTGGCACTGCAACTGGTGTTGCAACTGGCACTACAACTAGTGTTCGCACTGCAACTGGTGCTGCAACTGGCACTACAACTGGTGCTGCAACTGGCACTGCAACCGGTGTTGCAACTAGCACTGCAACCGGTGTTGCAACTGGCACTGTAACCGGTGTTGCAACTGGCACTGCTACTGGTGTGAAGGAACTGGCAAGAAGGAATTGGCACTGCAAACCTAGGGTTTTATGGGGAAACCCTAATATCTCAACTTCACAAATTAGCATATTTGATCTAAGGAAGAGATGCACCCTACTTAGGCGACCTTCTTAGTGAGTTCAGTAAGTGCTCAACGAGCTTGGCAATGGGGGAAACTGAGGATCTTCCTTCCAGCAGTTAGATTGTTACAAAGGAAACCAGCTCTAATACCATGTTGAAATTTTGGTATGCTCGTTTAGCCATAGACAATGTCACATCATTGTCACCCAACCATTGGCATTCACATATGCCACCCCCGAGCAAACTAACCCTTACTTAGAATAATTCCGACAAGCCTAGTCTAGAACCAACATATAAACCCTAGTTGCTAACTGCAGCAACAACTCGAGACAAGTAGAGCGCTCCTCCAAGCGTAGCACACAAGAGAGAGAGTCTCCATATCCACAGAACAAGTACCATACACAACTGCAGCAGCTAAAGCTGCACTACTCTCTCTCTCAAACTTGCGCCATACTTAGCAAGAAAGAGACCAAGACCAAGAGATGACCATGTGCCCTTATTCCTCCTTGCAGCTGCAATTGCAACTGCAACTGCAGCTCTCCACAAGACTTGCGCAATAACTGGTTGTACAAATGAGCTAAAACGTCCTCTATTTTTATTAATCCGTTCAGTGACTTTTCGGGCTAGGCCGACCTGAATTTCTGGTAATTATATTTTTTGTTTATCTTTTTCCTGTGGAGCCAACTTGTATTTCTGGAAGATAATATTCTAATATTATTTATTCTGCTAGGTCGACTTGTCTTCTAGGGTTTCCACACATTTGTTTAATGGTTCACTTGCTTTCAGAATATGCTATTCTAAGTCATACGTTACACGTGGAGTTTAATACCTCTCGCAACTACCAAAATATCAACGGTACAATTATACGACATTGTTGCTATATGGATTCCCTCTTGATGTTTGCTACAAAGGATCCACACATTCTCCTCTCATATGCGCTCTCCTTCTTCTCTTGGTCTCTGCCTCTCTCAAGTGTTTCTATGTGTGTTCCAACTTCTCCCATCTTGTCCTATTTATGCTTTGAGGGAGATAACTAATCTCCTCAATCCTAGCAATTACTTTCCCAAATCTTAGCTACTAATCTCCTTAATCCTAGCAACCACCTTATCTCAACAATGAAGTGTACAACTAAGATTAGAACAAATCTAACTCACTAATATTCTAGAATATTTCAATCAGATTTCTAAGACTAGGAGAACATGGGAAATTTGACTTTCACTTTTATTTATTTAAGTGAAATTACTAGATGGTATTATTTCCCACTTTTCCTAAGTGGTCGCTAAGAAGTTGTCTCGAACTACTCACAAGTTCACACTTAACCTGTGCAAGAAGCTCCTACTCAAGCTACATTTCTCAACATCAAAGCATTGCATTTGACAAGGCTTTAGTTGAAGAGGCTCCAAAGCATTCATTGATGGGTTATATTTAGATTCTGCATCATGGGCTCATCAATTAAAGGGTACTAGAGGTAGTTTCAGAAGCAAAAAAACAACAGTATTTAGA
Source organism: Picea engelmannii (assembly GCA_009831015.1). Lineage (NCBI taxonomy): Eukaryota > Viridiplantae > Streptophyta > Pinopsida > Pinales > Pinaceae > Picea > Picea engelmannii. Next base: position 8,406 of record ML842747.1, read on the forward strand.
TTTGAATATTTGCGTATACATCAACAATAATTTACAATTTCTATTTCCACTTTATTGCTATATTGTTGAGATATTTTGGATAATATTCACTTGAGGCAACATGACAACCCACTTTGTGGGTAGTTGAGGTTGTTAATGAGCCAACCTGTGGGTAGTAGTGGGTAGTTACACCATTATTACACATTATTATATTTCATTGTAATTTAGTGTAAGGTCGACCTAGCCTGAGAGTGGTATAAATACACCACATCCCTCATTTGTACAATCATCGCATTCAAGTATGTTTAATCCTTCTTTGCCTAAGGGCACCTACATCTATTTACTCAATTTGTGTTGAGCTTCTTGAAGTCTTTTATGGCGTTATTTTCAACTTCTTTATTTGATTAGGGTTTGTTGGAGAATTCACTTTAGATCTTTTACCTCATGATTCCGAGCATGGTATCAAAGCTAGCATGTATTTTTCTTCCTCTATGCAGCACTCTAAGTTTTCAGATCTGAAATTAGGGTTTCAACTCTCTTTCAAGGCTGTACATATCTGAAATTAGGGTTTTTCAGCACTCCTATTTTTAGACAGTTAATTTCAGCACCCTAATTTTGGACAGCAATAGTTTTTTAGGGTTTTCACTCTTATCCTCACCAATGCACCCCTACTTGCCAATTTTTCTTGGCTTTTTGGCGAATTTAAGAAAGTTATTTTGATCCCTCCTTAAGGGCAGAACAATCTTTTACCCTTTTATTCAGTCACAATTTGATGTTTATCTACACTAGTATTGTGACATCTATGGATGGAAAATGTCTTTTTCCTTGCCTCAATGGGACTAGCTATCATGCATGGGTTGTTTAGATGGCAGCTCCACTCCGTAGTAAAGGTTTATGGATGTATTTGGAGAAACCACTTCACACTACAACTGATAACAACTATAATTTTGAATGTCTAAAGAAGGATGAAGCTCTTGGATTGATAACTTTGTACGTGGAACCCGATCTTGTCCATCACACAAACAACAAAAAGCGCAAAGCAGTTTGGGATGCTTTCCACACCCTATTTTGCACAATCAACACCACTCAAAACAATAGACTTGAGACAAAGCTCTCCAACCTCAAAATGGCAGATTTTGCTATTGTTGAGTACATTTCCAGGTTCAAGAATCTGAAAGCACACATTCTTACAAGTAATGGTAAAGGAAAACGAACCCTGAATATATCAATTTTGTTCTTAATAAACTCTTGTGCATTCAAAGAAGTAGCTATCATTTTTATAACATTCCTCTTTTCCTTCCAAACCCAACTTCTCCTACTTTGTAAGATGTATTTTGTAATCTTATCCAGCATCAAGTCACCTTCAGAAACTTGGGTGAACTATCTCCCCGATAGCATGTTGACACTAAGGCTATTCCCTCCTCGTGTACATGAGTCTCCAGGGGACACTTCCAAGTTTTCCAAAAGGAAAAGGCCAATATGATTGTAATGCCATAAGGAGGGATATTTGTTCAAAATTTGTTGCTTTTGACTTCCAGAGATTAAAGATATTGCTGGACAAACAATTAGAAATGATGATCTCTTCAAAGACAAGGCTAGTGAGTCCACACACTTGGTTGTGTGTACTACTCTATGGGCATTCACCTCCACTCAAGAATGGATTGTAGATTATGGGGCTTCCAAAGATATGGCGAAGCATCAACACCTCCTCTCCAATTACAATGATCAGCATAAAGGTGAGCAGGTAACTATTCGTGATGACCCCACTCTCACAATCTTTTGTTGTGCTACAATTAAAATTGATAGTACTCATTACAGGGATGTTCTCCATGTTCCTAGCGTGGAACCCAATCTTCTCTCTATTTACCGCATTACTCACACAAATAAAAAGGTGGAATTTTGGCCAAATAGAAGAGTTGTTTAAAGATATCAATGGAAACTTCAAAGTTGTTTCCACTAGATTTTGCGTTGAAACCGAATGCATGTACAAGATGGGAAAGTCTTATTTCCCTCCATCTAAAAATGAACCCTAAATATATCAATCTTGTTCTTAAAACCTCTCTCCTACACTAAAATTTTTCTATCATTTTTTATAGCACTCCTCTTTTCCTTCCAAACCCAACTTCTCCTACTTTGGAAGATGTATTTTGTAATCTTTTCCAACATCAAGTCACGTTGAGAAACTTGGATGAACTATCTCCCTAGGAGCATTCCCACACTAGGTGATTCCCTCCTCATGTGCATAACCATCTCTAGGGGGAAATTCTAGATTTTCCAAAAAGAAGAGGCCAATATACTCGTATTGTCATAAGGAGGGACATTTGTTCAAAAAATCCTGCTTCTTACTTCAAAAGATTAAAGATATTGCTCAGCAAATAGCTAGAAATGATGATCTCTTCAAAGACAAGTTTGGTGGGTCCACACACAGCTCTATGGTCGTCCACCTCCACTCAAGAATGGATTGCAAATTTTGGGGCTACCAAACATACGACAAAGCACTAACACCTCCTCTTCAATTACAATGATCAAAATAAAGGTGGGCAGGTAACTACTAGTGATGACTCCACTCTCCCCATCTTTGGGTGTGGTACTCAAGATAAGCCTCTAAACCCCATGGCCACCTCTTCTTTTGGGGGAAGCAAGTACTTCCCACCTTTATTGATGATTTTCCTCAGTTTCTATGGGTATACAGCATTAAATCCAAGGATAAGGTGTTTGCCAAATTTTGAGAGTTCAAAAACCTTTGAAGCTCAATGTAAGCAGAAGATCAAGTGTCTCTTGTCTGATGGGGGAGGAGAATACATTGATAATTCCTTCAGTGAGTTTCTTTGCTCTCATGGCATCTCTTGGAAACAAAGTGTTCCTTGTAATCCTCTGCAGAATGGTGTGGTTGAGCGGAAGAGTAGGGATATCACGGAAATAGCTCGTTGTATGCTTCACTCTCAGAACATGAAGCTTTCCCTCTCGGGTGAAGCGATTGTCTATGCAGCACTTATCATCAATCAAACACCTACTCATGCTATCTCTAGTATGGCACCTTATGAGTTCTTGCATGGGAAAAAGCGCTCTATTTCACAGCTCAAAATTTTTGGATTAGGTGCAACACCTACCTCATGGAAGCCACATTGCATCACCTACCCAATATACTCCTCACCAAACTATGGTTGGCTGCAATGAGTCTTTTTAAAGGAGTACCATCTTTATGAATCTATCACTCACTATGTGATTAAGCATCATGAGACTATCTTTGATGAGCCTCTTCCTCATGGTCTCGTGATATTGGTACTCGTACTTGGTGTATTGATCTTTGGACACCATTTCTCTCTCTATCCCATTGGGTTGGGCTCGAGGTTGGTTCACCGGAGTTGCAAATCTTCTAGAATTTGTGGGCATTCAGATTGACCACCTCCCTCCATTTCGGTATTCCTTGGACACACCTGGCCATCTCCTCCTGACCAGACAAGTGTTGAACAAGATTATCAGAGATGACATTTATAGGTGGTTTATCCAGATCACTTGGGTTAACCCTCCTAGTGGGTTACGCCCAAAGATGGCCTTTTATGCTGAGTGTTTCTTGGAGCTTAGGGATGGACTCATCGCTCGACCACAGTATACATTTCACCATTGGGTACATGATCTTCACATTCCTCTAGGCCATTTCAGAGTGGGCTCTCATAGACTTCAGGTAGAGACAGACCACCAGATCGACCAACCAGACAAGCTCTGTCAATTATGCCAGCTTTAGGAGGACGAGACTGAGGAGCACTTCATCTTTCGTTGCCCCATTTCTTATGAGATCGAGGGGCGATTTCATTGCTTATTCAAAGGGACTCAAAACCTCACAAGATTCTTCAGGTATCCAGATCAACGGTGCTTAGTCTTATACATACAAGAGGCCTTCAGGCTCCGAGCCCATACTCATCAGCCTCCTACGAGACCAGACCCTGTTCAACGGATCACCTCCTTCTTCACAATGCTACAAGAGGGGCACTAAGAGACAAACTGACACCAACAACCCTGCACTCCAGATCAATGCGGATTTGTGAGACCTTCCCTCGTCCAACGAGATTTTAGTGACATGACCAGACCAGATCCCTTCTTAGGAGATGGAGGAGATCTCCAGACCTTGTTGGTGCACTACCTCTACCAGTCGACAGCACATGCGACAATCCAGGCAGCCTACTAGCTCCTCCTCAAGACACCCTACTATACTTAGCTTCCTTCAATCGACCTTGGATGGTAGGAGATATGGGTCCACTCCAAGATAGACCCATTTCCTTTCTTCTTCTTCTTCTTCTTCTTCTTCCGACTCCTCTTGTCCTTAGACCTTCCCCTACGGTACATTTCATCATCATAGCAGGTCTCTGAGCTCGTGGTTGAGGGTTCTTCATGCCTCAGAGTTGATCTCACTCTCTGCTACTCTACCTTATTGCACCTTACTTTCTGTATTTTGCCTTTTATAGGAGACCTTTTGGTACTCCCGCATTGTATTGAGATCATTGTACTCAGTAGTCCTTTCGACCTACTTTTGTGGTCAATAGTCGGACATTAATAAAATTATCATCTTATCTTCCATCTCTTCTTTTTGGTGATGATTATCAACATATCTCCAAGGAACATCTCTCTTCTTTAGAAGAGTTACTTGTTGATGACTCTCAACTTGTAGTCGTGGATGTTACTACATCTTCATTGAGTCCTAGTGCACCCATGTGTACCTTTTCAAGCTCTTTGTTTTGATAGTCATTGAAGCCTTACGGGCCTACTCGCTCGACCAACCCCTCTGTTATTTCAGAGGGTCTCTTCCATCCTTCCCTCTATTGACAAGGATATACAGCCTACTGATTAGCCTTCTTTTGATGAGCAATCCAGTTATGAGCCCTCTTTTGATGAGCATCTCAATGATAAACTCTCTCAAAATGTGTAGCCTAGTGATGGGCCCTCTCCATATATGCAGCATAGTAATATCCAGTTCACTAATGACAAATTCTACTCAAAGATGAGAATGTTGGACCATGATCATCATCATCATACTACTTCATTGTTGCCATCTTTGACCAAGTAGGCTATTGCCACTCTCACCGATGCTACCGACTTTCTTGCTCAACCTTTTCATCAATTAGAGTCACCCCCATCACAAGCCTTTATTTCATTTGGCCCTCCTTCATCTAACAAATATGATTTTGCACCATCGAAGACCCTTTTTAGCACGATCAATCCCAGTATTGATCATGAAGGCTTTCTTCATGAGCAGTATGGCTTTTGATGACCCCAACTTAGCATTATGGGGGGGGTGGTATGGTGATATTTTGTGATAATATATGGATATAATGACATCTTTGTGGCCCCTTGTTCAACTTAAGGGGGGTGTTGAGTTATTTTGGTTAATCTTCAATGTTGAGTTATTTTGGTTAATCTTAATGATCCAACCTATTTGTAGTACTAGGTAATTACACCATTATTACACTTTATTATATTTATTGTAATTTAGGGTAAGGTCAACCTAGCCTCCTCGCCTTGGGAGCCAATGCTTTAACCCTAGTGGAGTGGTATAAATACACCACATTCCTCATTTGTACAACCATCACATTCAAGTGTGTTTAATCATTCTTTGCTTAAGGGAGCCTATATCAATTTGCTCAACTTGTGTTGTGCTCTCTTGAAGTCTTTTGTGGCATTGCTAATTTTAGCTTGTTTATTGGATTAGGGTTTGTTGTAGAATTCACTATAGATCCTCTAACTCGTGACTTCTAACATATATTATAGCCTAAGCTCTACTACTCAAAGAGATTACACGATAGACAAGAAATATGCAACACCTTCAAAAACATGATACATTGAAATGCTTGGTTTTTCTAGAGTTTAATAAGATTATCTTATCTTATTGATATCTGTTCTCATCCTAGAAATTTAGCTTTGGTCCCCAGAAACATTGAAAACATTAAACATCATAAGAAATGAGACGATGCTATGAAATGGAACTTTAAATTAAATTATAATTTATTGAGCCTAAGACAACACCACACACAGAGTTTATGTTGACAATTTGTTTTCCTCCTAATAATATTTACATATTAAACACTCTTGAAAAAATAGATGAAGTGTTGCTAATGAATTTTTACAGCTTACCAACTGAAACTGTGAAGCATATTTACCCTAAATAATAAAATAAATGCATATGTCTACGAAATAACCCGATAAGTACATATCTCTACTAAATAATACAACAAATGCACTACTCCAAGCTTTATTCTCAAGTTTCATACAAGAGGTGTCGCGAACAGAAAAACATAAACATGACAACTAGGAAAATGCTCTATAAATTCATTAGAAGAAATTTGAGGTCTAAAATGGGCCTCCTAAGGAAAATAATAAAATAATAGTTATGAATTTTCAAAGGGAAAGAAAAAAAGAACTATTTTTTTAATCATATTTTTGACTAATCTCTTTATAGGTTTACTCAAATTTCAAGTGTAGGCACGCATTGGATGCGGAATTAAATTTCGCATCCAACGAGTGCCTACACTTGAAATTTGAATCTATCAAAGTATGAAGAGTGGGTACTCGTTGGATGTGGAATTTAATTCCACATCCAACGAGTGCCTACACTTGACATTTGAGTAAACCTCTAAGGCGATAAGTCGAAAATACGATTAAAAATAATAGTTTTCTTCCTTTCCCACAAAACAAATTTACCATTATGGTTGACATCATCATCTTCAATCCTATTGGTTCTTTTAAAGTTGATTTTGATAGTACATTTTTTGTTTTGAGGCCCATTTGTTACCTCAAAAGTCCCCTAATGTTGGTTTTGTACAAAGGAATTCCATACTTATTTTATGGCTCCAGAATTATAGAGGTGTTTTTAATTTGTGAATGATATATATCCCTAAATTAAAACAATAATATATCATTGCTTTCACATAACGTGAGCCTTTAAAGAATCAAAAAAGAAAATGATAGACAACCTAGGTATTCAACACATAGTAACCTGGCAGATAATTTAAACAAACTATTATCCTAGACTTACCAGTTTTTCCATCAACTGATTATCTTGGAACACATTGCGTAAGGTATAGAAATCAATATAAATGCCAGCACCTAAATCCCAATCAGCAATCTCTGACTTATGCTCTTCCATGATACTAGAAAGCCTCCAGACTTCTGAGTGTTGAGCTGTGTAAAGAACAAATATCAATCGTAGTCCCAAAAACACAAAGGAACCCTATATGTAAATGCCAAAACCATGAGTAAATATGCAAATATGTACAGCATCTAGTACATATTCATGTTAAGTGAAAACAGAAAAGAAAAAAAAGGTTTTCTAAACCAGCAAACAGCTTTTCTAAACAATTAAATTATCTTTATTTATTTGTAATTTCCCTTTAACAGAGTCCACATTGTAATAGCTACTGAAACCGTAATTGTAATTGGTTTTAACTTTTAATATCCTCAGAGCCACTTTTACACTTTCGCAGTGAGAGTTATAAACTGAAAGTGTCTGGCATTATAAATTCCTTAAGAAAAGGCATTATTTCAAAGAACATTAAAGAATATGCTTTAATAACTGTGTATCTTGAACAATGTAAGCATATTGATGAACATAGCTAAAAAGTTAAAACCTTGGAAGAGCTAAATTGAAGTATTCCTTAATTCTTCTCAATTCATGACACTTCATAGTTTCTTTGGCGTGGATGTTGGTTGAGATCCACCTGATCCAATAACATGCCGACCTTCATTTGCTTGATAATTTAGGATTCCCTTCCACCAGTACAAATACCTTAACTGGGTGCCTATTTTTGTTAATACACAACATTCTTGTGTTTCTTCATTGCCAGTGCACAAAAGGAGTAGAAATTTCTCTAATAACATATTTCAGTTTCCATGAACTCAGTCACCTTGAGTAGCAAGTGCCTTGGATCCAGCGAGCAATTCAACGTCCTCGAAAGTAGCAAGTGCCTTGGGTCCAGGGAGCAATTCAACCTCCTCGGAAGCAATTCAATCTTCCTTAGAAGCTGGCCGAAGTAAAATTATGCCTTTTTTCTATCATGCACTCTAGAAAATATTGAACTGGCAGCCTCTTTTGGACCTAATTTTGACTATGTTTCTCAACCTAAATGGCACTATCCTCACCACATTTTCAAAGGAATGTACTTGTAAAAAAATTTAAGTTGTTTATGGAAATAAAGGGCAGGGACTGCACTGCATAACACAAGGTAATGTACATGTAAAATATCTACAGAATTCATTGGTTGTAAGTAAACTTTTGGCCTTATTTTTGTTACGTTGTGACTTTTATGATGTCTGTGATGGTTTCTAGTGGACCTAGATTGTTGCAGTAGTAATTTCTTACAGTAGGGTGCCTTTATATGATGTTTGGGTGGATCTGTTACATTTCAGAAATGTTAAAACTTATACATGAAGCGATTAATACTGATATGGCAGTTTTCCCATTGGTAGAGTATGGCTTGAAAGGAAAAAAACCTTGCATGTTATGCATTCCTTGAACTATGTGTAGTGACCCTGAGATGAACCCTATGTCCCTGAAGTTGTGATGTTAAACATTATGAATTTTTAAAATGCCACTAAATTTGAATCAAATAATCTTGTCAATCTGCAGCTTTAACCAGGGATTTGAGCATATCAGCAATACCCTGGTAAGACCACCGGATAATAAAAAAGTATATGATTTTCTATATTCTGACAATCTGGCCATGAATCATAGTTGTATGCTTAAACTGAGCGATGGTGTAACCTATGTATGGTGTCTGGAAGGCTCCAGTCTATGTAACAGGAAACACTTGTATCCTCTTGCATTTCCTAGCCCGAAATATCCGTTAAAATCGAGCTCAAACACTTAGTGAAATTCTGATTTCAACCTGCAATAATACTAAAACTGTAATGCAGGAAGAATACAAGCATTCTACAGCAGTTTATGAGCAGAAATACATTAACTAAGCAATCTGAAAATAAAACAGCAGCGGAATACCCATGAACAGTAGACAAATCACACTATTTGACACTAGTATTTTCTGGGCAATGCCCCTGGAAAAACCCACAAGGGGAAAACCAGTCAAGGAGATTTCTTTGTTATTGAGCTCACAGGAATTTCAGAGGTTACAACAGTAATTTATTACAGCAATGAATGCATTTACATATCTCAAAAACTGTGCCTACAGTCCACTTCGAATCTGTGCCAAAGACCATAAATTATCAGACCACCTTCTGCCTTGAAATCTGTGCCCAGATTTCAGCTATATGGCCAGAACTGTATGGCCTTCCCAGCAGCAACTAAAACTTGATTTCTGTGCACAGCAACAGCCCTCTCTTGAACAGACTGTATGGACTTCACTCAGCCATACAATGTACCTAGAAATTTGTGCCTCGATTTCTGTGCATGACCAGCAGTATGGCCCTCTCAAAATCGTACAGTGCAGTCCTCTTTACAGCTGTACGGACCTGTCATTAATGGCTGCAATCTTCCTTGGGATGCATGCCCTCTCCTTGCTTGAGATATGCGCCCCACTTTTTGCTGTTTCTCTTTCCTCTCAGCTCAAAATTTCTATTGGAATGCATGCCTCTTCACATTCCCTCTCTTCTATCCTCAAAAAAGCACGGCCCCCTCTCCACTAGTGCTGCCTTTATGCATGATCTAATGTGTAACTGCCCAAAACCCTAAATCTCAAGGGCTGAGATTCAATCTTGATCATCAAGATCGACGGACATGACTTAATCGTTGAGGTCATTTAGTCACTTAAGTGACCCACGCCCTCATAAAGTCACTTTTACACATTAAAAATTAAAAAGCTCAACTTGACTTTATAAAATCACTTTATAAAGTCACTAGGGGGAAATATGCTCGGTCACTTCTGCATGCTGGGCGCCGCCTATGCAGAAGTACCTCCGAGCTACCAAATCTAACAATATCTCACAATGGAAATCTCCTGCACATACCCAAAAACATTTCCAAAGACATTTCCGGATCCAGAAACATTTCCATGTTGTTTTGGGGCAATTCCTGGTAATGGTTGATTTCTGGAGTAAATGTTGGCCAACGTGGAATTGAGAATCCCAGAGTGGCCCGCAAGAGCTGGATAAACTTATTTAAAGAAAGAACAATAGCAACTGCAAATAACATGCAGATTTTAAAAAGGACACATCAAAGAAAAATCTTCAAAACCCTATAAGTAGTTACCCCTTCACCATCCTAGGTTCTCTTCACCATCCTCCTTGTCGGCCTTTGACTCCATCCGAGTCTCCTCCTGCATACAATCATCCAAAACCCTCTCAAAGTCAAGAAAGTTTTCCCAAACACATAGTTCCCATGAAGCTGGGAATCCACTCAGTGTCATGTTCACTAACTCTGCATCTTCAACCTTCTCCCCAACTGCTGCAAGTTGATCACAAATCTGCGTGATCTTTATAAGGTAACCAGTGACTGTGTCTAATCTTGTCATCACTATGGATCTGAGTTTGTTCTGCAATACCATCTCCCTATTTATGTTTTGACTTTCGTAGAGACAAACCAGAGCATCAAACATCTCCTTCGTTGTCTTCTTCTCAAATACATGAGGGATCAAATAATCCTTTCTGGCATCCAAGATCATCCGCTTGGCCTTCACTTCCCTCTTGTTGTGAGCTATTAACTGCTACGGATATGTAGGCGAAGTCACAATGTTCTTGATAATATCCCAGAGATCATTCTCTTCTAGTAATAGTGTAGCCCTCACCTTCCATGATAAGAAATTCAAGGCACCATCCAATCCATCCTCAAACCTAAGGCACATTTCTACCATCTCTGAGATCTATTGCACAAACTTCCAAATCTGAAAATAAAACTTTGAAACCTTCTCATTGTTGGTCCTTCTTCCCTACAATTGATTTACTGTTGCAAATCCTAGAGAGTCTCAATCAGAGAAATAAGCTCTGATACCATGTCAAAAATCCCAAGCCCTAGGTGACTAAATTCCCTATTGAGGAGCACCCTCTATAGGGAGGCGACACATGGCATAAATGATAGCCTAGGGGCCACTCTCAACTTGTTTTAGGGCATAAATGATAGCCTAGGCATAAAAGATAGCCTAAATGATAGCCTAGGGGCCACTCTCAACTTGTTTTAGGGCAGCACTCCTTTAAATAAGGTTCATTCAACTTCCTCTTCATAAAATAAGCCATGATAACTCCTCAGAACCCTCCCAGATCAAGGTGCACCCCCATAATAGTTGATTTGACCATATAAAAGATGTTTTGATGCCACATGTTGTATCCACAAGCTAAACACTCCTCCCACATAGGTGTTTTAACCTTGTAAAATATGCCAAAGGGTCCACATTGCCTCCAAATATGTAGAATATGCCCTGTACAATGTGAGAGGCACCTTGGTGGTGAGAAATGCCTCCAATATGTAGCTCATGCCTTGAGAACTATGAAGACACCACAAAGGCACCCTCCAGTGAAGAAATGTGCATAAAAATAAGCAAACAAGCGCCCCAAACGGTGAACTACTGCCACATGTGCAATAGTGCCTCCAAACACGTGAACTCGACAATGAAACACACCTCCAAACACGTGAAGAAAATGTAAATACATACATTTCTATCAACATCTCTCCCATGCATGAAAAACAAGGTGATGCTTGAACCCATGACCGGTACAAAGCTCCCAAAGTTCACATCTCCTGGTACAATGCTACTAAATAGAATGCCTCCAAAAATGCAAAATGAACTTGCATTTTCCGGCGGTAACATGCACCATAGTAAAATGTAATGATTGGGATAGATGGAGTGGTTCTATAAAAAAGAGGACTAAATAGTTCCAAGATTATGTCCTTGACAAGCAATGGTGGGAGGACCACCATACATCTATATAAGTATATGCAAATCTATATTTGCAATCACCAAACGTCTTTATGATATATAGGTTATATAGGTCACATGCAGTATTGCAGCTATTAAATCCAACAAAAACAAGTTATGCTTGCATGATTCAATGTAAAGATGCAAAATGCACCATGGTAATATGTCATTATTGGGAAATAAAGAATGGTTCTATAAACAAGAGGATTAAAAGTTCCAAGAATACATGCTTGACAAACAATGGCGGGAGGACTTAGAAGATATGATGGCTTTCATGCAACTTGTAGTGAGGATAATTAGTATTGAGAGTCGAGACACTAAACTTTCTTTAGAGGAGGCTTATAAAATAATGGACAAAATGATAGAGAAAATTACAAATGCAATTGAAGAGACTAAAGATCCACATGGAGAACTTTATCAGGATATCAATGTTGTTCTTTATGAGAGGTTGCATAAACTAAACTCTCCTTTTCATATGACAGCTTATGCTTTGAATTCTAATAAAATAGTATGAAGACGTGTTTGGTAGGATCCCAACTATAGAAGATAAAAAGCTAAAGGAAGAATTGACAAAAGCTTTCTTAAAGATTTATCCTCTAGACAAGGCCAATTTGATTAGAATGCAATTTCTTTCCTTTTCTTTGTTGAGAAATTAATTCAAGTCAAATTTGGCATGAGGGGAAAGCACAACAATAGCCCAATCAAACATAATTGGTTGGTGAAAAATCTCTAGAGATCGAGCTCCACAGATTCAACATCTAGTTATTAGATTCTTATCCTCGAATGTTAATGTCTTTGCATGTGAGACAAATTGGAGCAAATATTCCTTTATTCACTTAGTGAAGAGGAATACTCTAGTTCAGAGGGCGGAAAATCCTGTCTACATACAGAAGATCCTATGTCTAATGGAGTGGACAAAAACCAACATAATTGGAAGGACCAATAGTTCAATGGGATGTTGATATAGAGCATGCACGACAACTTGATGAGGAGGATGAAGTCAGGTGAAATAAATATGGTTTTGCCGACATTGCTCACCTATCAAAGAGGGAGAAGAAATCACTACCATTGGATGATGATGATCATATAGATCTAAACGCACCACTTGAGAATAGCCATGCAGCTCTGACTGAGCCATGATGTTGCTATAAGGCATTTTAGAATTAAGGATTTTGTTTCCTAAATGATGAATCGTCACATGTGTATTGTGAACATTGAAAAATGAATATTAAGTTCAAATTTCGATTTAGCATACAAGCCAACAAATGAAATTGTTGGTTGATTCACAAGCCAATATTGGATGTTCATCTAAACAAGTTGTGGAAGCACAAATCTAAACAGACCACTTGGCTTCTTAGACTCGGACATGTATGAAGATCCCTCGCTAAACCAAATAAGGCTTTCTTTGCCTGATCTCTTATTTTGGGAGGCTTGGTTGCAAGCCATTGTTTGGTTTATCTTGGTATCCCCCACCCCACATGCTCCTTTTATGACCAACTTGAATCTCCTAATTTCTCTTCAATATGGTCCACTTGTTAAGTTCACATGGTGATGGGTATAGACCTTTTGTGGCCACCTCTTACCTCTCCCCATCCCCTGGAAGGAAATCCTATTAAACGACATTGACCTAGACCATGTGAAATTATTCTTAATTTGGAAAAAGCGAAATGATATCATCTTTAATCAAACCCCTAAATATAGGCTATTTTCTTGGGTTGACAATGTTCCAATTTGTGTCAATCTGATACAGTTTTATTCTGCAGATATTTTTGGTAAATGCCTCAATAGTTCATACCAAAGGTCTATCACAAAGTAACAATATACTTGCTAATAAATTTCCAATAGATATTGTTATTGATGAGTTTGTTGCTGTATGTGATAAATGCAAATGTTTTTCCTTGTTTATATACTTTGTGGGTCAAATCCCAACCAAGTTGATTATCAAGGTTGGGATAAAGTAGATCCAATAGCCATATGGTTGGCACTACTCAACCTCTTGTGTACCCTAACAAAGAGATTTTTCCTATTTTCCTTCAAAGAGGAACCACACTATGTCAATATTCTTGCTTGAGACCCCTCGATATGTCTTATCACCTTAGTGGTGTTGTCTCCATGAGAAGAAAGATTCTCGGTTAAATAAACTACCTAACTCCTAACATGTTTTGTCTTAGTTGAATTCCCAATGCTTCCAATGCAATTTTGGAATTTTCTTAAGAGGATTTTCTACCCATTGGTGGGCTCATCTATCATGAATTGGACAGATTGTTTAGCCCTAGGTTGCAAAAGAGGGTTTGTCTTAGGGTTAGTTTGTCAAAAGACCTAAAGGAGTCTATTTATATCCGAGTGGGGTAGAGTGTTGCATCATAGCGTAAATTACATCAACCACTCAAATCCTTGTTTCAAAGGTCAAATCCCCAATCATAGAATCAACAATTGTCCCCTTATGGTTAAATCTAACATTTCATCTCCTCAAGATGCCTTTGTACCTCAAGCTCAAGTTGATAAAGCCTCAACAGAAAATGGGTAGGCTCCAAGTAATCAGAGAGTCTTCTGAAAACGCCAAGACATACACTATGCTCAAAGTTCTGCAAGCCAAGTCCCAAGAGAGCTTTGAGCCTAGGGACAATGCCAACAAATTAAAGGAAACAAGGAAAGACATCCTTGGCTCTTCTCAAGTTAGTACTTCTTGAGGGGGAAACCCAGGGGCCAAATTGTTAATATTATGGTAGCTACGGGAGGTATTTACCTCCACGTGTAAACCTGACGAGAATAGAATATT
>ML842747.1:29012-39310 GCA_009831015.1 Picea engelmannii
TAGATCCCCTTTGTGGATCATATCTCTCACTAACTCAACGCATGGTCTGAAATTATGAGGACTGCAGTTCACACTTTTCTAGGAGATAGTTTTCTCAGTCTTAGAAGCACCCTCTTGTGTGCTAGGTTTTGGTAGTGGATGGTAGATCTTCTCTTGGCAATATAAGCAAAGGATTGTTGGGTTTTTCCCTTGGTTGAGAAGGGTTTTCCCAGGATATTTCTAGTGTCTTTTGTGCATTGTTATTCTTATTGTGATATTGGTTTACTGCAGCTAATGTATTGTGTTGTTGCAGTGGTTATGGCTATAGCTTATGCTAAACATAAATAAAATAAATGTGCATGAGTTAAACATAAAAATTCAACACCAACTTGTTGTTGTACAACCTGATCTGTACGGCCTTGTTACAGCAAGAAAAAACCCCAATCATCCTCAAAAAACGTGCCATCTTGTGCCTCAATTTTGTGCCCTTCTTCCTTGTTGTACAGACTATACGAATTCGTACAGTACGGCCACTACCACAGCTATAAACTTCAGCAACTCTCAATCAAAAATTTCCCTTGGGATTTGTGCCCAATCTCTCTTGAAAATCGTGCCAAATCTATTGCAAAACAACTTCTTCCAAACTCTCTCAAAATCTCTCTTGACTTGTCCTGCACACTACCCTAAGCTTTCTCTTATAACAGAAAATGACTTTTCACCTTCCCCATCCCTAAATCCAATGGCCAAGATCTAATCTTGCCTTTACAAGATCAAGGGACATGATTCATTCCCTCCAAAATAAATCACTTACATTTACTAAAGTAATTTTCCACTTTATGACATAAGTGCACTTTATGACATAAAGTCACTTTAATAAAATATTAGAAGGTCACTTTTACAAAAAGTCTCTTTAATAAAAGAGTCACTTTATTACAACTTTAAAAAACGCCTATTACAAAGTCAAGTGCCTAGTAGTGCAAATGCAAGGTCACATCCGCATACAAGACAAGGTCACATCCGCATACAAGACAAAACATGTGGAGTACATCCTGAGCTATAAAAGCTAACAGAAATTTTACAGGGAGTTGCGTCTCGAAGAGTTCACTATCATGTCGATCTGATCCTTCAGATCGGAGCCCGTTTCGACACATTTCTGAGGCAAAATTCCTTCATATAAGACCTCAAATTGGAGTTTTAGTGTTTTTTCGGGATTTTTTAAATTTGCAATTATCAGTTATCTCTTAGTTTATGCACCTAATCAGAAAAGGGAGTTGACAAAAGTGTCGCTCTAGTTAGCTATTAGTTATTGGTCAGTTTTAGAGTCATGCAAGAATTTTCTAAAGAGTGACATCAGCATGGCACAACAAAGATGGTGCACTTAAGTAGAGATAGCAAGCTACTACAGATCCTAGCCTTGTGCTCTGTGCACAACATGAGAGGCACCTTGAGTGTGGATTAAGGGAGCAGCAGTATATTATATAGACAATGAAGTAGAGGGCACATGCATAATGAGGTAGAGGGTGCACGCATAGGCATCCATGCACCAAACTTGAGAGTTATTCTAATTTTAGTTGTTATAAAATTAGAAGTGATACCTTTTTTAGTTCTAGATTAGGTTCTATTTCAGCAATCGGTTAACTGTTGTTCCAAATTTAGATTTCCAAAGTTAGATACATCTCTTTTCTATTTTGGTGTTTGCTTTTCAAGTTTTAGATTCCATACATAGGTTAGAGTACTTTCCAAGTTTAGGATAGGGCACATTATCCTAGGAGGTGGCACATGATTCTATGCATGCTTATCCCTTCTAGTGGGCATTCTTTTCTAAGACACCTTCTCCGTGCAGGTTGGGCATGCCTTCCTAGACTAAGTTAGGGTTAAGGTTTGACTATGTCGACCTCGACATGCTTTTGTATCTTTCCATAGCAATGTAATATTAAATATTCATCATCTATAAAAGAGATAGAGGATGGTCTACTAAGATATGCAAAGATAGAGTTTTGAGCTATATCACTATATTTTTTCAGTTAGCAGAGATCGTGAGTTAAATTTTGTGTATTTATAGTTAGTGTTACTAGCAGCATGTGTTTGTAGATTACTGTATTTGAAAGTTGTTTTCACCAAAGTTTTTCAAATTTTACGTCATTTTTTTTCGAGTTCAAAATCTACTTACCATGGTCTGAAAATTTAGCATGGTATCAAAGCATGTTTACATAAATCTTCTAGGAATCCAAGTATGGATAGCATTGTTGCCTGTGAGAAAGCATTGTCATAGGGTTTCAGTGGGGTGTTTCCCAAGTATCTTTAATGATTGAAGCAATCCAAACCTCCGAGAGGTTGTAAGGTGCAATGCCCTAATTGCTCCAATGATTGGAGTGTTGATTTGTTGCTGAGATAGGTGGTTTATATATTTCAACAAGTGTGATGCCCAAAGAGCTTCAGTGATTAAAGCAGTTTATACCTGTGATATGCGCTCTGCATCTGGGATAGGTTGCAAATCTGATTTCTTTTGTAGTTGATCTATTTGTTGAAGTGTGATTTCAGGAGTTACAGAGATGACTAGCCTCCGTCTCAATGAGTGTGTCAACTACTATTAGGCACTTGCAACTTTACACCTTGGAAGTCCAAACTATAAATGATATTGGAGGAGGTTAATTTGTGGTGTTATATGGAGGCGAAGGTTACAAACCCCCATCGATCCTCAATAGTTTGTTGAGCATAACAAGAAGGATGCTAAAGTAAAGAGAATCATTCTTAATTCAGTGAAGGACCATTTTTTATCCCTCACGTTATGAAGAAGAAGACAACAAAGACGATGTATGATGCCTAGGCCACTATGTACTAGAATGTGAATATTTCCCCAAAGATATTGTTGAAGAACAAGCTCACCTGCTACACACAAGAGTGATATACAGTCAATGGCCAACTATCTGATGAAGAATACCAAGCTCCGAGATCAACTCATTGCTATTGAATGAAGGTGGAAGATGAAGACTCGGTGTCCATGGCATTAAATGGGTTCTCTTCATCTTGGGAATCATTAGTTCGGGGTGTCCGTACTCATGAGAATCTTCCTAACTTTGAGAAGCTTTGGGATGATTTCATCCAAGAGGAGACCAGAATAGAAATAGCTCCAGCCAAAGATGTGGAGATCGAGAACCTAGCCCCCATTGGGAAGATGGATAGAGGAAGCAAGAAAGGAGGACTCAAGATGGGTCAAAAGGTAAAGGAGGAAGAATCAGATTCTTCAAACCAAGGAAAGAAAGACTTGAGTCAGACGAAGTGTTTCAAGTGCCATATGATGGGCAACTATGCATCTCAATGTTTTGATAGGAAGAAAGCCAAGCAACAATAGCAACAAGAGTTTGCAAGGAGTGCAAAAACTTCAGCCAAAGAAAATGAGTTAGCATCCATACTTGAGACAACTTTCTCCGTGATATCTTGTCTTTCCACTCACAGCGTTCCTAGTGTATGGAGGTATGTGGACAATGTAGCATCCATACACATGACCTTCTACGAGAAGGCATTCAACAAACTTTAAAAATAAGAGGATGGATACAGATAGAGTTGGGCTTTGTCTCTTTCCACATGCCTTCAAATGATGTTCTCGATCTAGATGATGTCTTGTATGTTCTTGGTTTAACAAAAATTCTTCTTTCAGTTTCTTGCTTGGCAGAGCTATAGTGTATGGTTGTGTTTGACAATTAGCATGTGATCATTAGAAAATGCAACCTTGAACTTGGCCGAGTTTTGGCAAGAGGAGTTCGAGATGGTTTCCTTTACAAGGTATTGTTGATCCAATAGAGCAAGTATGGCAGGATGCCATGATGGAGTGTCCTTCCAACTTCATGGAGACAGTTTCAAAACCTATGCAAAATAAGAGATTGATTCCATGCATTCAACTAACATGAGTATTGAAGAGTATCAAGAAGGTTTGTTGCCAAAGGATTCCCTCAGAAAGAAGGATTTGACCTTGATGAGACTCTCACTCCAGTTGCCTAAAGATTCTCTCAATACGAGGAAGTTGATCTTGTTGAGGCTTTTGCTTCAATCTCTGGAGGTTTTGTGGTGCATGGGCAAGTTTCCCATGAATACAGATTTAAGATGGCCCTATATGGGTTGATGCATGCACCACAAGTTTGGGATTTCAGTGTTAATGAGTTTTTGCTCAAGTTGGGCATTTCCAAGTTTAGTGTATATTTTAATTATTTATTTGATAGGTCTAATACATTTATCTTGGCCCTATAGACAGATGAGTGTATTACTACAAAAGGTTTTGACCAATTCATGAAATGGTGTGAGAATAATTTGACCCATGAAATTGACATGAAGGACGAAGGAGGTTGGCAAGTTGATGAAGTTTTAGTTGTACAAGGGATTTACACCTTGAATATTTTAAAGAGATTTCAAAGAAAAAAAGGGAGCAGTGATCCGTGGTTATATTTCTTGAAGGTTCAAAAATGGTTAACATGATGAAAATGTCCCTAGCAAAGGGGAGGTTCAAGATGCTATGATAGTATGTTGACTTGGTGGAGAACACTTTCCTAGAAAAGAGGGAGTGGTAGAGTTGTACTCGCATTGCTCTAAAGGTGTTCTTCCTTCAAAAGTACACTACAATTCCTCCCACAGAGAAGCATACCTAGCAACAACCTTGGTCTATGTGTAGTTGGGTTGAAGACGCAGTCAAAAGTAGCATCGACATTATACAGCAAAGATGCATGATTCAATAGAGATGGCTTGCTACTACAAATCCTAGCCTTGAGGTATGTGCATGGCATTAGAGACACCTTGAGTGTGGATTGTAATAGCATTAATAAGAAACAACAACAAATTATATGTAGAGTGAGATAGAGGGAGCATGCATAGGTATGTACGCATGCGCCAAACGAGTAGTTCAAATCTTAGCTGTTGTTATAAACTCAAAAGTGAGGCCTTTTCAATTTCAGATTAGGTTCTATTCTTGCAGTGAGTTAATTATTGTTGTACAATGTAGAGTTAGATTTCCAAAGTTAGATAGATGTCTTCTCTATTTTCGTGTTTGTTTATCTAGATGTATATTCCAACACATGGGTTGTAGTTTCCAAGTTTATAATAGAGCACATTATCCCAGGAGGTAGTGCATGCTTATCTCTCCTAGTGGGTGTTCTTTTCTAGGAAACCTTCTCCATTCACATTCGGCGCACCTTCCTAGACTGAGTTAGGGTTAGGATTTGACTATGTAAACCTAGGCACACTTTCCAATTTGTCCATATGCAATGTAACCCGAGGGTGGTCTACTGTGATATACAGTGATAGAGTTTTGAGCTATGGCATTGTATTTCTTTCGATTAGCATAATACAGATGCAAAGATTGTGAGTTTAGTGTTATGTATATGTTGTTTGTATTTCCAACAATGTGTTTTAAGATTAACGTATTCAAAAATTGTCGTTTTGGTTTCCCTGATTAGAGTTTTCTAGCTTTTAGCTACCTGGTTTTTAGGTTAATTTTTTAAAAGTACAAAATCTGCTTGCCATGGTCTGAAAATTATACATTCTAAATTGTTGTTGCCAATTAGTGTCAAGACGTGTTTCATCCAATTTTCCCATTCCAGTAAGCAAGCTTCCAAAGGGTCGAGGTTACACCAACAATTGGCAATCACTACGAACAAGGATAGAAGAAGGAACTCCATCAAGACAATCACTTCAGAAAATAAATCAATTTGAAAGGGGTGTATCCTATAACATTTTATGCCATGCAAAAATCCGAAAGAACAACTAGAAGGCATTGTTTCCAATTCTTCTAATCTAATATGCTTCCTTTCTTCAAGGTATGCAATATTATCTTTATTGCTGCAATCTTCACTTGGGGGTATCCACTAAAGTCGTTTGTGAATGGATAACAATCCTTCCCTTGTCAGACAATTCGGTGTAGCTCAAGTGGTTGAGAGAAGGAACGTTATCCTCTCCATTCAGGTTCAAATGCTGCCTGTGACATGTTCAATCTTCATGAGTTGATTGTTTATTGAAGCTCTTTGTGAGCAAATTGTTGATAGGGCTGGCAAGGTACCAGTAATTTCATTCTCACTCACGAGCTTGAGGGTAGGACGATTTGAAGGGAAAAAAATTATATTTCCCTTGTATGTGTGTTAGGATATCTTTTGTAAATGGAATATGGAAGGGATCACATATAGATACCTTACTAAGTGTTAAAACCCCAAATACCAAATCTGATTTTAAATTCCCAGCAATCTTTTATACCCAGAAAATTAATTAATTGAACTGCTAAGTTAAAAATACACTAGTATTTAACAGTGAATATGCAGTGGAACAGCAAGTAGAAAATCAGTCATACACAGCAGAAAAATCAATCACACATAACACAGTTGTTAAACCTGGAAACCAAACTTGGGAAAACTAGCATTCAGTGTTTTTATTATTATTTTGGCCCTCGGAGGAATCAGAAATTTTACAACAGTTTGGAACCTGTAACTCAACCCCTCTAGAAAATCCACCCACAGAAAATCGACCGACACCCAGTGCTCAGCCTCCCTCTCAGCTGTACAGCTGCGCTGGTACGAATCTGTACGGCTCAGCCCTCTCTGAATTCAGCAAACTCAACCCTCTCTAGCCTTTTCTGGGATCTTGCTGCAACACTTTTCCTTCTCTTCAACCCTGAATATCTCACTCTCCCTTGAGAAAATCACTCTATCACGAATGCGTGTGTCTTTATCCTCTCCTTACGCTTTCTTTTATAATATTTTAATGACCAAAACCCTAACCCCTAATCTCCAAAGTGATGGATGGATAGGATTAAATCCTAAGCCTCACATGAGAACAATGGTCAAGATTAGATCTAAGTCGCTTAAATGAATTAATTCACTTAACCTTAAAAAACCTTAGTCAATAGCCAACATTAATTACTTGGTTTAATTAATGTACTTTTCCTGAGTCAAACTTAGGAAAGAAACATAAAAGTCACTTACTTAATAAATTAAGCAAGTACCTGGAGAGGCTTTGGACATCTTCTACATGCTTGACACCTAGCCTATGCAGAAGCACCTGTCTGAGCTATAATCATCAACACTCCCTCCTAGCGAGGAAGGTATTCTACACCACGCTCGGCTTATCCCTGAAGAAAACAAACTTGCCCTTTATCAAAGCCTTGGTGAGAATATCTGCAACCTACTCATTCGTGGAGATATAATGAAGCTTCATTGCTCCCCTCTGAACTCTGTCCCTGATGAAGTGATATCTAATCTCTATGTGTTTGGACCTGTCATGAAACATTGGATTCTCCAAGAGTTTTATGCAAATCTAATTATCGTAACGGATCATTGGCAACTCCAACTCCTAACCAAATAAACATGTGATCATCATGCGAAGGCAGATGGCTTCACAACTGGAAAAACTTGTTGCCATGTACTCAGCCTCCACTGAACTAAGTGTCACTAACGTCTACTTCCTGCTAAACAATGAAATCGTCGTTGATCCCAAGTTGAAGCAACACCCTGAGGTGCTTTTCCTGTCCATTGCACTGCTAGCCCAGTCTGAGTCTGTATAGCCCTATAACTACACTCCACCACTCTAACATATCTCAGCCCATACTCCACTGTACCTTGTAAGTATCTGAGTGTTGATATTACGGTAGTTACAGGAGGTATTAACCTCTACATGTAATCTTTGACGAGTCTAGAATATTCCAGAAAGCAAGAGAAACCCTAGAAGATTAGGAAATAACCTTAGAAGACAAGTCAGCTCAAGATAATAGTTTATATTAAATTATTATCCTCCAGAAGTAGAAGTTGACCCAGTTAGGTCACTTGGAGAACTATAAATAAGAGGGCGCTAGAGCTCATTTGACACACTCACTCTCACAACTACATAAGGACAAGTGGTGCACATGACTGGAGGAGAGTTGCAATTGTTGCAGTGGTGACTTGGTCTTTGGTTATGGTTGGACTTCCTGCCTAGTTATGGTTTGGACTCTCTGCTTGGTACGCTAGCTTTGGAGAGAGGTACAATACCTTGGGTTGGCTATTGCTTCTAGTGTTTGCTTCCGAAATTATTTTGTCTGTCAAGGTTAAGGTGCTCGAGGGTGGCCTTTGTGCCTATGGTTGGGTGACAATATTGCTATATTGTCTACGGTGAAACGAGCACACCTATTATTATAACAGGTTATGGGCCCACACTATCTTCGGACAGTCTAACCACCAGAAGGTAGAATGGGAGGATTTGTTCAGTTGCAATAGCAGTTGCAGTCAAAGTTTTGTTGCAACAACAAAACCCTAACCCTCGTGTCGAGGCACCTTAAGTGTAGCGCTTGACCTAATTCCTGGATAACCTAGTGCACCCTAGCCTAGCGCACCTCCCGATACTCTCAGCAAGCCAAGGCATCAAGTTTGAGTTTTTGGTCAAAATCAAAGGTTGACCAAGTCAAAGTCAAAGCAATCATGACTTACTCTATGAAGTCAGAAAACAAGTTAGAAGGGGCTTTTAACTTCAAAGCATGGAAGACAAGGATTGACCTCATCCTTGCCAGGAATAAAGTGTTGGATATCGTGAAAGGAAAGATCATGGAACCATAGTTTGAAGCAGGAAAAGAGAAGGAACCTCAGAACGTTGCAGTTATGGAGAAGTTCAAGGACAATGACATCAATGCTATGAGCATCATAGTGGACTCTGTAAAGGACCATTTGATACCCTACATTTCTCATCTTGACTCATCTAAGAAGATGTACGATGCCCTAACTAACCTCTTCTCAGTCAGAAATATTGGACAAGTGTTGAGTCTGAAGAATGAGCTCCGTGACATGAAAATGAATGATGATGACAGCATAACATCATACTTTGTAAAAATCTCTCAGTTAAGAGATCAACTACAAGYTATTGAGGAAATCATTTCAGAAAWGGAACWAGTAAATATAGTACTTGATCGCCTTCCCAAGACATGGGATGCATTTGCTGCAAGCACGAACACAAGAACGGAGTATCCTACGTTTGAAGAGCTTTGGACTTGTTGTGCACAAGAAGAATCRAGGATTAGCACAAAAGAGAAATCCCAAAAGAAAGATGATGATCAAGCCTACACAGCAAAGTTCAAGAAATTCAAGAATAAGAAGAAGTTTCGTTCAAGGAAGAAACCAAATCAAGAAAAGGATATGTCAAAAATACAATGCTTCAACTGTCGAAAATATGGTCACTACAGGAACCAGTGTCCTGAGTTAAAGAAAAGGAAGGAAACACACGAAGCAACAATTGCCAAAGAAAAGGAACCCTCAAAGAAAGTCAAGCAGGATGAAGCAGACTTCTTCTACTAGTCATGGTAACGATATTCCTCTATAACATAGTCCTTGCACATACCATGTTTACATACATATCATGTGTATCTATTTCTTAGAAGATGAGATGCTCAGTGTCAATGAAACAATACCTATGGGAGAAGAACAAGATAAGGATTGCCATTACAATGACTTCTAGTAATGTATTTGAAAAGGATGAAGTACGTTGACTACCTTTGGTGACAATCCCGATGGAATCTATTAAAATTGTATATAAGTAACAATTGCCAGATGGGCCGCAATCAGAATCAAACTTGAAGAGACTCGGAGGGAGTCAGATCAGAAAGAAGTCAGTAATCAAGAGGAAACTAGAATAGACTTGTGACACTTTATAGAAAGCAAGGACGGAAGCATGGACTCTCTCAGTTGGAGGGAGTTGATTGCAGAATTCCAAAAGAAGAGCATGCATATTGCTCATTCAGGCATGAAGTTGGGGTTAGGAGGGAGCTAATCCTCGATGATGTGATCCATTAAAGAACCCGTGAAGACTATGAAGTATCTATCCATGTTCTTCATTAGCAGTAGCAGCCATGATAAGCAGCACGTGTTCAGTTTGACTCTAGAATAAGTCTTCTTCGAAAAGAAGCCCTAAATATCCTTGGTTGTCCATCTACATTTATGTTCCTATGACGAAAAGAAGAAGTTGGAACCTTCAAAAAGGAAGGGCATAGAATCTATAGAAGATTCCATGGATTCCAACATTGAAGATGAGGAAGAACATGAACATTCCAAGAAATAAAGAAAAGTCAGAACAACCAATTAAACCTGTTATTATACCGAGAATCATAAGACTGCCAGCATGTTTTGAACCCACTAGAAGCAGTCAAACAGAAGAAATAGAAGGAAGTTGTGATGAAGAACAATGTATGTGAGAAATTGTGAAAAAGACTTATGAATGGAAGCATTGATAAATACAAGGCGAGATTCGGAACTAGAGGGTTATCCCATAAGGAGGGAGAAGACTATGATGATAGCTTGTTCCAGTAACCAGATATACCTCTAGCT
>ML842748.1:21386-32555 GCA_009831015.1 Picea engelmannii
AGTTGAATGGTCTGTTTGTGCTCAAGACCATACCTCCCTAGCTAGGAGGGAGTGTTAATATTATGGTAGCTTCAGGAGGTATGAACCTCTATTGTGACCTATGACGAGATTAGAATATTCCGGAAGGAAGCAAAGAAGTAAAAGAAACCCTAGACGAGATGTTGGCTGCAGAAATATAATTAATATGAATTAATTAGTACCCAGAAGAAGAAGTCGGCCCAGGCAAGTCTGGTAGATTACTATAAATACAGGGCGCTAGTTCTCATTATTCACATTCTCAGAATTGCAGAGAGCCAGTTGTGCGCATTGCAGTTGGCAGTTTTGTGCGCAAGCTTCTGGGGAAGGTGTTGCGCCAATTTCTGGGTGGGACTATCTGATCAGCTTTGTTTTCTATTCTTGCTTGGTGCATCAGCCTTGCTTGGCTATTGATTGCTACCAATATTCTTCTCTGTTAAGGTCAAGGTGCTCGGAGGGTGGCTTCGGCCTATGGTTGGGTGACAAGGGTATTGTCAATGGTAAAACGAGCACAATCTTCTATATTCTAACACTATTATCTTGAACTTTCTCTTCTAGGGGCACAATAAAGTTAGACAAGATGGCATAATTACCAAGACCTTCGTCATCATACTTTAACTCATTTTTGGGGTTTTTTGGGTCTTCGATATGATATCTTTGAAACACTTCCCTAGTCAACTTGAAAGTGCTCCCATCTAGAGTAGGGATGGTGGCATAAGATAAATCCATTTGTAGGTTACCACCCAAATCCACAGCTGCCTTTCTATTCAATAACATTCCCCAAGCATCCAGAACATCAATCACTACTATGTCCATTTCAAACATGATATCCGGAAAGACTACCAAGTGTACTTGCAAACCTTTAATCAATCCATGCACTTCAATCGTTTTACTATCCATGGCACAAATGTTATGATAAGGTCGAGATATTCTTAAGTTCAACTGTTCCATTACTTTCTTAGTCATAACATTTGAGCTTGCTCCTGAATCTAGCATGCAATTGTGTAATACTTTATCGTTCACAAGCAAAGAAAGGTAGAAAGGTAAATTCTTCTCATTCCCCCTATCCCAATTCTGTAAGATAACCGGTGCATCCTGGTAAGCCACTGCTGGTTGCCTATCAACAAAACTCTGAGAAGGATCTTCTATGGCTTTCAACAATTTCTCCCTTTGAGAAGGGATTTTCATAAGTTCTGAAACTGGAACTAACATCTTTGCATTACTCAACCAACCACCTAAGTCAATATTCAAATCTGAGTTAACATGCACATTTGACTTAGGAGGATTTGGAGATACCTTGGGAATACTAGTTTGACCTTTATCTTGACCTTTATTTCCATTCCTTTGGTATGTAATGCCTCTATACTTAGCCATTTCTGCAATCTGTTGGCGTGTGGGCTTAGGCCCGAATTTTTCTATTACCTTGTCAACAACATTATTCATGTAGCTTGCACTATTCTCATGTTCAACAAAATCCATCCAATCATACATGCCAACATTGTACTTCCTACCACACATGTTAACTTGTTCATTTCCTTGATTACCATACTCATCATCATAACAACCCTCAAGAAAAACTGGACAAGTTCCTTCCTCATGAAATTCACCACAAGGCCTACAATAAGGGATGGAGTGATGCTCTACCAAGTTGGTGGACTCAAAAGGATTAGGTGGCCTTTGCTCATGTTGAGGGGGTCTCTTTGGCCACTTGTCATTTGGCCTTGGATGTTGTCTATTATTTTGAGACCTCTCCATAGTAATCAACCTATTTTGCAAAGCATTGATTTGATTGGCATGGTTTATTTCCATTTGCTTAATTAGTTGGGTCAATTCTTTAATTCCATCACTTGATGACTCTTGACCCTCAACCATCTTCTTCTTTTCATCATTAACCTTTGAAGAAGAACCTCTTGTAAAACTAGGAATATTGGATTTCCTAGCATCTTGCATATTCCTATCAATCTTGATAGCTAGAGTTTGTGCTGTTTTTAGATCTTGAAGGTCCTTATCTCTTGAGGCATACCTCATTTCTCTTTCAAATGCTTCCATATAATAGATCAAGATTGCAACTTTTGAAGGCTTTATGTCAGCATGAAGACCTTTCACCAAGTTATCAAACTTAGTGTTAAACTCTTCCACAGTCTCATTCTCTTTTTTATGACTAGAAGTAAGGGCAGCTAGCTGGAATCTGTTTTCTTTTTTATCACCCCATCTCTTCCTAAATTCAACCAATATTTCAACAAGGGTGCTAAACTTATCTGGATCAAATTCAATAAACCATTCAGCAACATCTCCTTCTAGTGAATACACAAATAAAGTAATTTTCACATCCTCTTCATCTTGACCCCTACAATACTTCGAGACACATAGATCAAAATTGAGGATGTGAGAGTGAACACTGACAACATTATTCCCTTGAAAACTCAGCAAACGTGAGCTAAGTCTTGCTCACTTAGTGTGTCCTTGGAGGCACAATGCCTAGGTTCAAAGCCCACGCTGTGACTTTGACTTGAACCTCTTCCGTCTAGGCTTACTCCTAGGAAGCCAAGGGGGGTAGACCCTAGTTTCTAGATGAGATTTAAAGTTAAGTTCTAGGAGTTGGTTTTAATTAGTTGAAGGTTTGGGGAAAATCTAGCCTATGATGCAAAGGTAGCAATGCAATGTGCAACTATATAGGATGAGAAGCAAGCCTTTTCCTAGGACAACTAAAACTAGTGCCTAAGATTGGGCAAGGGGTCAACTAAAGTTTGAGGGAGATTGATTACAAAGAAGTTACAAAGATTACAAAGATTACAAATACTTSACAACAACTTTAGATACAAATCTACAATTTGATACAAGATGAATGGATGATCTACTTATGAACAAGATACAATAGCTACAACAATGAATATTCTAAAAACTACCATAAGATTATACCCAACAATAGATACAAAGATACAAAGAGATTAACTAACCATATGCTTGCATGTGCAGGAAATAAAGAGATTAAAGACAAGATGACCATCAACACATCAAGCCAAGCATGCTCACAATAGCACTTACTCTATTGGACTGCTTATCAATGGCATAAAAGACACAATTCACTCAAGACCCAGTCAAGAGAGTGCCTCCAGGTGGATGCGCAACTTCTTGAAGGATCACACCCAAGAGATAAACACCAAAATACTGAAAACGAAATGCTTGAAAGGAAATGTCCAAAAGCACAACTATTGACTACTTATTGATTAACCCACAACCATAAGATAAGCTTGCATGAAATGTAAATGTGAAATGAAGTGCTTGCAAGTGTAGATGTAGACCACAAAGATATAACAAATTGATGCCCAAAGTTGAAGTGGATTAAGGATTGATTAAGCTTTTTAGTGAAGAGTGAATACTAGCTAAGTGTCAACCCAATACTCCCCCCGCTTGTACCAAGTAACTGCTAGGTGCTCAAGAAGTATGGCAACAAGGCCTACCCTAGCTCCATAGGTCAACCTAAGGGAAAAGAGTACTCCCAGAAAGGACGCCGTGCGCCGTGAGACCGTCCCCGGCCTAGCACCTTCCGTTGCTTCCTCTAGTCCTCATTTAAATGGTAGAAGTTGGGTCAGTAGAGGTGTCCTATTAAGTCTAATTGATTATTAGGCCTATGGACTAAGTTATGGCCTCTGTACCTGTCATGGATGCAAATGTTTCTAAGCCCATTCATGCCTTTTGTCTTTATTTTATTGCTTTTTCTTCAAGAAGCTAGTTAGGGGACACTGCCCTAGCGTGGTGACCAGTGGCAGCAATGTTACCCATAAGCATTTCACGGAAATGAGAAGGCTGGCTTGTGTTGAGACCCCCTATCCTCCAACTAGGTCTTGTTTTATTATTTTATGGGTCCCTCTGTGTCCTGCTGAGAAGCCCTTTACTGTTTTCTCGGGGATCCCTGGGCGAAGCATCTCAAGGTTTCATTATTTGGCTTCTATCTTTTGCCAACTACTTTTACCCTTTGGGCGTTTAGCCCTTCTTCCCACAAGGTAAGGTACAACACTTAAATATTTGGCCAACCCAATGCCCGGACCAGTGTAGTGGGATGGATGAGCAGGCGAAAGATGGAAAGTGGTAAGTATGGTGGGTGCAGACGATGGCTTCTCATGAATCCCCCCAGTGGCAACTCAAAACATATGGGCACCAACTTACTAGGGCATCCTGTCATTCACCCCGATATGGTAAAGCGGATAGGTATAAGATCCAAGCACCCGTTAGAAACAAAAGAATTGAATGCACTTATTCAAAGGTTTTGAGGATCAGAGTGACACATACCATGATACCCGGACTCATTACCTCATGGAGCAAGATCCACTTTTGCTACAGGATGAGGCCGAGGTGATGGATGCTGCTGCTGCTGACAAAGTGGAGGCGCTGGAGAATGAAAAGATGGGCCCTCCAGGGCCATGCTCAAGTCGATCTGGCTCTCGGTACTCCATGTCTAAGACCTATGGGCCTCGAGACATAATGTCCTTAGTTATCCCTAAACTGGGGGATAACAAGCATGACTGTAGACTAAGGTAAGTTTTGTACTACATTCCTTATTTGATTTCATCATTACCCTGTAGTTGCTTGCATTTTGATAATGAAGGGTATTATCCCTGGTGTGGGAGCCCTCATGACTTGGACCATTATACCTGGTACAGGAGTCCAAATTTTCTTAGTTGGTTATTATCCTAGTACAAGAGGCCATTTTGGTTGTTATCCCTACGGGAGGCCATCTTGGTTATTATCCTAGTACATGAGGCCAACAAAGAATTGTAGAGGCAGTATAGGACATGAGAAGACATGGGATGTCTCCAGTATAGCAACACAGGAAAATGATGATGTCACAATTTCCTCCAAGACAAATGTGTATCCTTCCGAATTTTGAGGGAGTCAAACTATTTGAAAAGAAGGAAGAGATAGTACCTTCTCCCCCTTCAGCAGTTCAGAGGGAGACAGTTACAGATCCAGTTGATCCAATAGCTCCAGTTGATGTTCCCAGAGACATTGCAGTAGGCCATAAAAGGCCTGCCTAGGCTCGATAGACTCTACATGTGGCAGAGGGACATGCAACTCCTTGAGGCACATTCCGAGAGAGCAAGAGACCACAGAGATTTTCGAGCTATATTTCAGCCATGAGCCACATCATTGATACCGAGCCTTCTTGTCATGGAGAAGCAGCAGGTCAGCAGGTATGGAAAGATGCCATGTCCCATGATAGAAGAGTATCAGTCCATCATGAAGAATGATGTGTGGGATATTGTTCTGAGACCAGAAGAGAAGTCTGTAATGACTTCCAAGTGGATCTATAAGATCAAACATGCAGCTGATGGAAGTGTCGAGAATTACAAAGCGAGATTTGTAGCCAGAGGA
Source organism: Picea engelmannii (assembly GCA_009831015.1). Classification (NCBI taxonomy): domain Eukaryota; kingdom Viridiplantae; phylum Streptophyta; class Pinopsida; order Pinales; family Pinaceae; genus Picea; species Picea engelmannii. The sequence goes on from ML842748.1 coordinate 26,775, forward strand.
TTCTCTTAGGTGGAGGAAATTGATTATGAGGAGACATTTTCTCCTGTAGCTCGATACACTTCCATCCGTACGATCATTGCCCTAGCTGCATCCATGGGTTGGAAACTACATCAGATGGATGTAAAGACAACCTTTCTCAATGGTGAGATTGAGGAAGAAGTTTACATCGAGTAGCCAGAAGGATTCGTGATACATGAGCAGAAATCTCATGTGTGCAGGTTGAAGAAATCCCTATATGGACTAAAGTAGGCACCTCATGCTTGGTACGAAAAGATGGATGGATTCCTGATGAGTTTGTGCTTCAACAAGAGTGTTGCTGATCCAAACCTATATTATCATATTGTTGGTGACGAGTGCCTGATCTTGGTCCTGTACGTTGATGACTTATTCCTCACCGGTTCATAAAGACTTATTGCTATATGCAAGCGTGCATTGACTTCTGAATTCGAGATGAAGGATCTGGGTATGATGCACTACTTCTTGGGACTAGAAGTATGGCAGAGGACTGATGAGATTTTCCCGAGTCAAGGAAAATATACAGTGGAGATATTGAATAAATTCGGTATGACAGACTACAAATCCGTGCCTACACCGATGGTGATGGATCTGAAGAAAATGAACGAGGCTTCTACTAATTCAGGCGAGATTGATCGACATCTATACCGACAGTTGATTGGATCATTGATGTATTTGGTTAACACCAGACCTGACATATGCTATGCAGTGAACGTACTCAGTCTGTTTATGAGTCAGCCGAGACAGACTCACTGGATAGCAGCGAAGCATGTATTGAGATATCTACGAGGGACAGTTGGATATGGCCTGAGATATGCCTCTGGTGTAGACATGTGATTGCAGGGATATGCCGATGCATATTGGGCAGGGAGCGCAGTGGACCGAAAGAGCACATCTGGTTGTTGTTTTACCTTGGGGTCTGCCATGGTTTCCTGGTGGAGTAGGAAACAAAGCTATGTGGCTTTGAGTACCGCAGATACAAAGTATATAGCGTTGAGTGTGGCAGTCCGCAAAGCAGTGTGGCTTCGCAAGCTCCTTGCAGATTTATTTGATCATGAGATGGATTCTACCATTGTTCATTGTGATAACTAGAGCTGTGTGAAGCTCTCAGAGAATCCTGTGTTTCACGATAAATCGAAACACATTGAGATCAAATACCATTATATCAAAGATATGGTGCAGAGGAAAGCAATACACGTGTAGTACCTTTCTACACATGAGCAGATTGCAGATATCTTCACCAAACTGCTTGCCAGGACGAAGTTCGAGTACTTCCGTGAGAGACTTGGCTTGGTGGAGAATGCCCTCCCTAGCTGAGAGGGAGTGTTGATGATTGCAGTGTCGTGTGGCATTCTCTAGGATGCATTCTCCTCTGGACTGAGTTGAGTCGACCTGTGAGAGCCCATGTGATGGGTGTATCGTTCTCTGTGTGAGAGTTGAGTCGATGTGGTCTCCTGCCTTTTTACTCTTGTGGATTCAGTTGAGTCAGGCTTGAGATGGTACTCCAGATGATTCTCCTGTGGACTCAATTGAGATAGAGATCTGTTGAGTATGACGTCCCTGTGGCTGAGCACAAGTGGACGTGTCCCTAGTGGTTGAGCACTAGTGGACGTGTGGATCCCTTGCTATATTGTCTAAGTGTAAGATTTACTTGTAACCCTAATTATGATGTAAAGGGTACAAGTCGACCCCACCATATGTGAAAGATAATTAATGTTTATTGTAATAAATAATTATATTTCTGAGTTATTGAGGTCGGCCCTGTTGTGCCAATAGACACACCTATTGCTGTGTCTGGTCTTGTATAAATAAAGGTGATTTCCCCATTGAGGAAACATACACTTCACTTGTCATTTGGAAATTTCAGACCTGTTATCGCATAGTTTGTAGCTAGGAGAAAAGGCTATAAGATAGAAGGTCAAACTGGCATAACAGGAACCTATCCCACCTAATATCACCACGATGGGGAGGTTCTTTCTCTTTAGGGAGGTGAGGCCCAGGGGAGACGTCCCCAGTGACCTGTGGTTTTGAGGAGGCAAAAGGATAATGAGACAAGGACAAGTTTTCCCCCTCACAAGTCACCACCAATCAGATGTTCCCGGCTAAACAACCAATAATAAAGTAAAACCCCAAGAAGTGTACCTGCCTGGAACAAGACAATAACAAACTGATACGTACAAGCTATTTCTATGGGTTAATACTTCATATCAATCAAGAACTATCTGATGATCTTTATTGCTATTGATAAACATTGATTCCGTCAATATTTATATTCAAATTGCTTATAAGTTCATCAGATAGTTCTTGATTGATATGAAGTATTAACCCATAGAAATAGTTTGTACGTATCAGTTTGCTGTTGTCTTGTTCCAAGCAGGTACATTTCTTGGGGTTTTACTTTATTATTGGCAGTTTAGCCGGGAACATCTGATTGGTGGTGATCTGTGAAGGGGGGAAACTTATCTTTATCCTATTAACCTTTGCCTCTTCAAAACCCCAGGTCACCAAGGACGTCTCCCTTGGGCCTAACCTCCCTAAAGAGAAAGAACCTCCCCATCGTGGTGACATTGGGTGGGATTGGTTCCTGTTATGCCAGTTTGACCTTCTATCTTATAGCCTTTTCTCCTAGCTACAAACCGTGTGATAACATTTTGGCGCCGTTGTTGGGGAACACTGAGTCAAACCTTCCTCAGATGACACTTATTCGGTAAGCCTTGCCTCTAGAGTCCTTATCTTACAAAGCTTACCCGGCGACTCCACTAGGGTGTTTTCCCTTTTCTTTGATAGCTTCAAGTAAACTATCTGGGGACTCCACAAACCACAAAGAGGTTTAATAATCCTCCTTTGTCTTTCAGAAGGAAGCCTCCCAAGAACTCTCCCGTTGTCAAATCATTCTTTGGGAAAAGCCTTCCTTTAAGAATCATGTCTAGCTCTCAGACCGCTACAACGAACCCAACCAACAATCAAAGACAATGGTGATCTACTCTTTTCAAACCACTAGACATGTCAGCCATACCAGGCTTCCCTAGGAAAATGCCACCCAAATATGAAAAGTGGCTGCCTAAGTTTACCGGTACTGATGCAATCAGTGCTGAAGAGCATATGAGTAACTTTTGGGCGTTGTTTCAGCTTCATCCCATTAGTGATGATGTTGAAGACCTAGTCATGAAGTTATTCTCTGCTACCCTTTATGATGCTTCAAGGTGTTGGTACTTGAGCTTTCTCGATGGTGGCATTAAAACCATGGACAAGTTAGAAGAAGCTTTCCTCAAGAGATGGAGTGTCAAAGAGGATCCTAACATGCTTCTTACCCGGCTAAATAACCTTTGGAAACATGAAAATGAGTCTATCCGGGAGTTCCACACAAGGTTTGAAGCCTTGCTGCAAAAGATTCCTGCAAGCCATCATCCGAAGGATGACTACCTCGTTCATATTTACACCAAGTCTTTCAATGGCCAATTAGGGTATCTCCTCAGGGACAAAAACCCCCAATCCATTCAAGAAGCCTAAGAGCTCGCTACTAAGATTGAAGGAAACCTCCTTTCGTCCAAGATTGAGCCTTTTGCAAATCCAAGGGGAAAAATGGACACCAAGCCAAAGTTGGTCCACACTGCCGAACCTACCTCAGATCTTTGCACCAGTATAGCCAAATTACAAGCTTCCATGGATAGTGTCATAAAAAATCAAGAGCAAATGATGAGTAGGATTATCGCCTTGGAGAGATCCCAAACCCAAGCACCTAGGGCACCGTATAAAGGGCAATTTCAAAAGGGGAATCAATTTTACAAACCCAAGAATGAGCAAAAAGTTCCAAATACCCTAGCCCCTACGAACATTGTGGATGAAAACCCTTGGTGCCTAGAATGCAGTGAAGCACATTGGGAGCATGAATGCCCTTACAGTGATAATGGCCACCAACAAGTGAACAATATAGGCCATCTCATGGAGGGCCCTTAGATAAATATCACGGCTGAAGAACATCAAATTGCCATAAAAGAGGCAACCAGGTCAGCTAGGATGGCAGTGATAAACAACCTAGACCAAGAATCAAAAGAGAAGCTAAAGAAACAAGAGGTCCAGGTATATAGAAGAAAGAAAATGAACCAACCTGCCGGTGACCAAACAAAACCCCCACTGGACGCACTACTTCCCAAAATGTCCAAAAATGAATGGGCCGATTTGAACTTTGACTTTGAAGGGGCACTATCTAAGATACATGTAAACATTCCCCTGAAAGAAGTCATTAAGGTCCCATCTATCAAAAAATGCTTTGACAATTTCTTCCAAGAATTAGATGGACCCATGGATCCTCCTATTGTGTTGCAAGTCGATCACTTCAGGATCCAATACGGTGAGAACCCTCCCTTTTTCATGACTTTAACAATGAACAATAAAAGTCTCAACAACTGCATGTTAGATACAGGGGCAGGTGCCAACATGATGTCACTTAAAGTCATGCAACAATTAGGGTTGAAGGTCACACGTCCTTACATAAATATGTGTGGCTTCGAGTCAAAAGCCATACCCACACATGGGGTAGTTGAAAATGTGGAAGTTTGCCTTAAGGAGTACCCAGAGAAGATGATCCACATTGACATTGTGACAGTTGACGTCCCAGACGTGTGGGGGATGTTGTTGTCTAGGAAATTTGGTGCAATGTTGGGTGGCACCCTTGAGATGGACCTCACCTTTTTGGAATTGCCTTTGAAAAATGGAACAATAGGCCGTCTCTTCAATGTGCCAGTAACCGGAATCCATGTGCAAGAAATCAGTCACTCCTTCAAAGATGACAAGGCACATGATGAGATCATATAGACTCTTCAAAGGTATTCTCCGGAAGACATGCCTTTCGCTACAGAAGAAGATTTTGATCAAATCAAATGGCCCAAAAAGGAAGAATACCAACAACTCCTAGATGAATTCAAAGACAAAGAAGCCGGGACGGTGAAGATACTAAAAAAGGTAAAAGATGATGTACAGATCCGTCCGTCCCAGCAAGAAGTGTTCACAGCGGAAGCCCACCCTCCTTCCTTTGCACAATACACCAGGGTCGTCCAAGGGACAACCAAATACAAAATCAAGAAATACAAGGAAGGAGACATGGTATGGATGTGGGATACCCAAAAGGGAGAGCCAACTAATGTCAAGGGAAGCACACAGTCATGGCTCAGACCCTTCAAAGTTGGAATGGAATCAGTTGATGACTGATATTACTTATCCACTTTGGAGGGAAGAAGGCGCCCATTACCTATCAACGGACACCTCCTCAAATCCCACCAAGATGGGGGGACCTGACTTCACAGGTAAGTGCAGGTAAGTAGGCATTTTTGCATTCGTGTATTATACCATTTGCATTGCATGTTAGTTTGCTTTTACATTTACATCTATTGATTGTTTTATTTCAGTCTATCTATATATCTATGTGTGTGCTGGGGTGGCATTACCACCCCAATTTTGTTACTGATACTTCTATCAAGATTGAGCAAGTCTGCAGGTTATGCCAGAGATGCTGAGGTTCTCATGCGCTCTACGGTGAGCACATGTCCCCGAGTTGGAGCCAGATGTTATCCCAACTTTTTAGGGATAACTAGGAGATCATATCTCGAGGCCCACAGGTCGTAGACATGGAGTACCGAGAGCAGGATTGACCTGAGCATGGCCCTGGAGGGCCCCATTATCTTCATCTCGTTAGCAGCAGCAACATCCATCACCATCGACTTGGTCCTGTATCAAAAGAGGTTCTTGCTCCATGAGGTAATTGGTCCA
>ML842749.1:0-18528 GCA_009831015.1 Picea engelmannii
AAGGACAAAATTAGGCTTCTTCAACTTGCCTTTAAAAAGATCAGCTACACTCACATCTATTGCTAGCACAATAAATCAGCGGACCAACTCTCAAAGGCAGCTCTTTAGGAAAAATTGGGTATCATTACATTTAACCTCTGGATAGATGGCCATGAGGGACCTTCTCATTTTTTACCTCTCTTCTAAGATTATCATCTCTCCCTGATTTGGTCTCTTTTCATTTGTATTCTGGATAATCCTTGGGTCATAAAAGAATTCTGTATCTTTTATAGATTCATAAGTTTTTCTTGTCGGGACTACTCTCTCCCAACATATTACTTTGATTTGTAATATCGTAAGTTTATTTTTTGAACTTTCCATCCTAGTTGGTCGAGAGACCACTATAGGAGAATGTTGTATATCTATTTTACAAAAGCTTCTTCTGCTGCTATTGTAATTCTCGCTTTGGAGAACACAATATATATTAATATAATGGAGAATTTTTCCTGTTGGAAAAAAAGTAACTAATCAGAGTGTCCAAAAGGAGTACCTCCGAAACATCCGAAAATAGATCTCCAAAAAGAGACAAAAAAAACCATACTAGCATACAGAGAAAAGTATTTGGGACATTGCTAGTGGCACTTGTTACAACATGACATAAGAAGAAATTAGCCATTGATTGGTAGAGGAGTACTTCAGACGAGGCGAGATCAACTGCATTCGAACAAACAAAACAATTGGAATAGATATCCTTAATACTCCTTGCTTGATGAGGTAAGTCAATAATACTATAGGTCTTTATATTACCATATAGTACATTAAGGGGTTAGTTTAATCTAATGCCATTTATGTTGCAGGTTATTTGGCTAATTGTAGATCTTTTGTTCAAATTCTTTAATAAGAAGTATTGGTCTAAACCTTGAAATTTTCCATAAAATTTTTCTTGTAAGAAGTAATTTTCCATAAAGTTTTTATTGAGATAATAATGATAATAATAACAATAATTTAATTTAAGTTCATTTCCTAACCTTAATTGATTTATAAAATCTTCTTATTTATAGGATAAGAGAATTCATTAATTTACATTAAATTTTAACAGGCTTTGTTTATAAAAATGAAATCTTAAATACAATATACTTAATTTAAGTAATTATATCTATCTCAAATAATCATTAGTTTTAATAATATGATGATATAATTATTAAAAAATCATTATTTTTAATAATATAATTATTTTTCTTAATATTGTATGGATTATATAGATTTAAATTTATTATGATGATTTTATTTTATATTATATAAGTATTATTTATAGATTTTTTCATTAATTCTTTTTAAAATTATGTTGTTCTCCTATACACTTAATATTGAAAATTAAAATTAAATCTTTCTATTTAGAATTTAGTATTGATAATTTTAACTACTACAAACTAAAAGAAGTATTAAAAGTTTAATTTCTATTAAAAATCATATATTATTTGAGGCAATCAATCTTAATCAAATTAATAATAATATATTGAAATCCATTAAAAAAAATCAAATCATATGTTATGTAAGGGAATCAATCTTAATGGAATTAATAATAATACCTCACTTTCTTTTCCAGACAATAATAATAATACCCTTAATGGAATCAATCTTAATGGAATTAATAATAATACCTCACTTTCACTTTCACTACCTTATAAATACTACCCTTTAGGAATTTACTCGAGGCCTATTTTTTCTTCTTTTCTAAACATTAATTACATTACAAATATTAAACTATTTTCAATCTTTACGAAGGGGAATATAAAAGTGAAAGCTCCCATTGAAAACGACGTGTACATTTTTCTTATTTGTTTGGATACATATTCAAGTCACCCAGACAGTTGAGCGTATAATATAATGTGTATGGATCCCAATTCTAGCGCAAATGCATTGTATCTTTGGACGGGTGAAAGCTACAAGGTGTACGTTTTTTCAATTTGAACGGATGTGAAGTCGCAGACCATGTGGAGTCGGGCCTGCAAGATACTGCTTGGTTGGCCACCACGGGTGGAACATGATTGACGGGAGAGGCGTTGGGTATTCGATCGATAATAAACAAGGGGTGTAGGGTTTAACGCGTATATATATCTCTGCACATTATTGCGCCTATTAGCATTTTTTCGTTGCAATCTTTTCTCCGGACTTCTGTACTCATCTCCTCCCAGAGCATCGACCATACTTTCCATCAACCCCATTTCCATTTCTAATTCCCAATTCGCAATGGCCGCATCCACCTCCACCACTGCTAATCCTAACAATCACTGCTACGATGTGTTTATAAACCATCGTGGCACTGATGTAAAGAAAACCTTTGCGAGTCATCTATATGGTCGACTTCATGGACTCGGATTGAGGGTTTTCCTGGATCAGAGTGAGTTGCAACAGGGTGACTCTATAACTCTTCAAATAGAAGAAGCTATAAGAACCGCCTCCGTCCAAGTGGCGATTTTCTCTAAAGGATATGCGGTCTCAAATTGGTGCCTCGACGAACTCGTGCTCATGTTGAACACGGGCGCTACCGTTATCCCTGTATTTTACGATGTCGAGCCCTCTCAGCTTCGGTGGACACAGGGCAAAAAGGGAATTTACGCTGACGCCTTACACGAACTTGAAAAAAAGGTAACGCATGATCCTGAAACTAATGAGGAGAAGCTCCGCTACCACTCCACAATTATTAAAAATTGGAGAGAAGCTCTCTCTAAGGCTGCAGGAATAAGTGGTTTCGAGCTAAAGGAGTGTAATGGGTGTGTACTCAACCTCCCTTTTCCGCATTGTATTATTTTGTTATGTGGATAGATGTATGTAGAAATTTCTCAATGGGTATATTTATTTTCTTGTCAATGCCAGCGACGAGGGGACCTTGCTAGAGAAGGTGGTTGAACTTGTGTTGGAAAAGGTTGAAAAAACAAGATTGAATGTAGCCGACTATCCAACTGGGTTGGCTGAGAAGGTTCAAGATTTTGAAAATAAAATTTTATTGCAGCAACAACATAGTGCAAAACCTCAGGTAGTGGGAATTATTGGTTTAGGGGGGGTAGGAAAATCAACCTTAGCAAAACAACTATTCAATTTAAAGAGGTTAGCTTACGATAGATCTTGCTTTTTACCTGATATTAGAGAAATTGCAAGTACACCCTCTTTAATTTTATCATTGCAGAAGAAACTTCTTGAAAGCTTGATTGGATCAGATCCGAAAATAGACAATATCGATGTAGGCATAACGACACTTGAAAAACATCTCTCATCCCATAAGGCCTTAGTCATTTTAGATGACGTAGATAGCGAGTCTCTGGTGAAAAAACTTTTCCCAGTTCAAACTGTTCTACACGCTGACAGTTTAATATTGATTACATCTCGGAACAGAGATGTGCTCACAAGCTCAGGAGTGGAAGACTCATTAATATATACCCTCACTGGCCTTAAGGAAGAACACTCTCGAGAACTCTTCTGCTTGCATTCCTTCAGGCGTCTACGTCCAGCCGAAGGATTTGAATCTCTTGTAGACAGATTTCTAGTAGCCTGTGAAGGTTTGCCTCTATCTTTGAAAGTGTTTGGGGCACTCCTTTGTGGGAAAAACACATCTTACTGGAAACAACAATTGAATAGACTTCAACAGATACTTCCAGGTGAGATAAAACTAAGACTTAAAATTAGTTTTGATGCACTGGAACCAGATGAAAAAAATATATTCTTAGATATTGCATGTTTTTTCACAAGACATAATAGGGATACTGCAATAAGAGTATGGGAGGGTTCAGGCTGGTGTGGTTCGTTGGGGTTTGAAAATCTACAGAACAGATGTCTTGTGACAATGGACAGTGAAAATGATATCCAAATGCATGGCCATCTTAGAGATATGGGGAGAGATATCGCTGAGGAACTGGGAAGATGTGCCGGTGAGACACGTCGCCTGTGGCATTGGACAGAGCAGGTCATTGATGATTTATCTCTGACAGACCATGTAAGTGCTCAAACATTCTATCCTTCAATTTTTGAATTCTTAATCATTTTCCAAGAATAAAAAGTAATAACTATCATTTTTCAACAATGGACAGGGAATAATCGTGCGGGGAATTAAAATGGATCTCAGTGAATATAATGATCACAAAGATGTACTTGGCGGTATTGTTATGAAGAGGTTGCAACTTCTGGATACCGAAGAAGGTATCTTGGAAGACATTATGAAGTGGGTGAAGTCACCAAATCTGATATGGCTCCGCTGGAAAAACTGTCCCCATTCTGCCCTGCCTTCTTCGATTCTAATGAAGAATTTAAGGGTTCTACAAGTGTCCGGGAGCGTACTAAAAAAATTGTGGGAAGAAGATTCGCAGGTAAATAGAAAAATGTTGTGTTAACGTTTTTGTGTTTAGTCGCATTAATGTTAATATTACACCACACGGTACATGAGCGTCAACTATATATATCCCTTCTAACAGTTGAAACCATGAACATTTTGCAGCCACCGTTGCAATTGCGGGAGTTAGAGATTTCTGGTCCGCTCAGGAACATTCCAAAGTCCATAGGGCGGTTGAAGCACCTCGAACGGATTTTTGTCGGCAGGTTTTTATCAGGACGGGTTAATCTCATAGAATTGCCAGAAGAATTTTGTGATCTGAAATCTTTAAAGGCCTTGGTGTTAAAAGAGTGCTCAAGATTGAAGTCACTGCCAGATCCTTTTGGTAAATTAACAACCCTCAAGCACATTGATCTCTCCTTCTGCCGCAATTTAGAGAGGCTACCAGATTCCTTTGGTAGTTTAATGAACCTCCAACACCTTGATCTCTCAAATTGCCACGATCTGAAGAGCTTGCCAGATTCCTTTGGTCGTTTAGGGAACCTCCGACGCATCGATCTGCGGGGGTGCCACAAGTTAAAGAGCCTGCCGGATTCCTTTGGTAATTTAAAGGAGCTCCAACACATCAATCTTTCATATTGCCACGGTTTGAGGAGGCTGCCAGATTCTTTCAGTGATTTAAGCAACCTCCAATACATCGATCTTTCAACCTGCCATAATTTGAATAGCCTGCCTGATTCATTTGGTAAGTTAACCAATCTCCAACACATCATTCTCTCAAATTGCCATGACTTAGAGACGCTGCCAAATTCCTTTGATGATTTAAAGAACCTGCAACGCGTCGATCTCTCGAGGTGCCACAATTTGGAGAGGCTTCCAAATTCATTAAAGGAGTCTAAAATTGCTTGTTTGGAGGGTTGCCCTTATTTAACCATGTAAACACTTGAAATATCAGCACATTTGAGGTGGTACCTAAAATATCAGCACATTTGAGGTGGTACCTAGAACAATTATATTTGAGGAATACAGATTTAGAAGAATTACCAAGTGCAATTGGGCCCTTTGTTGAATACGCTGCTTTGAGGAATACAGATTTAGAAGAATTGCCCAGTGCAATTGGGCCCTTTGTTGAATACGCTGCCGCCTGTGCTGGGTGACTCACAGAACTTGAAGGAATTGACATTGCTACGAATTCAAATGTTTGCTGTTCTCCTGTTTACTCTTTGGTAATTTAAGGAACTGAAATGTTGGCTGAATTTCCATGGACTGTTCATTAAATTGACAGTAGGTCATTGTCTATTACCTGCACATCAAATTAAGGCAAGGTCTTTCAATATCAAGGACTACTAACTTCTCACACATTTTAAAATAAATAACAAATTCTACTAACTTTGATGTTTATTAAGAATTTCAAATTTTATTAACTTTGATGTTTATTAAGAATTGCAATAGGTCATTTTACTAATTTTAATTTTCTTTCCACAAGATTGCAACGAGGAAAATAATAATCAAGAATACTTAAACTGGGTTCTTAAAGGCTTGGATACATCGAAAATGGCAGAGACCTATACTCTGATAATAATTTTTTCCTCACTAAATTTTGTTTTGAAAATGCACAACTATAAGTAAATTAAAAGTTGGATTTTCAAAAATTGTGTCAGTAGTCATACTTATCTATTTACTTCTTCAAAATAAAACATCAAGTTCTCAATAATTTGTCTAATGCAAGGAAATAACTGCTAAATTTTGTTTTGAAAATGCACAACTATAAGTAAATTAAAAGTTGGATTTTCAAAAATTGTGTCAGTAGTCATACTTATCTATTTACTTCTTCAAAATAAAACATCGAGTTCTCAATAATTTGTGTAATGCAAGGAAATAACTGTTGTGTCGGATGCAGATGCTCTAGTAATTACAATAAAAATTTTATATTTTTTGAACGTATAGTCGAATGCTTTATAAATAAACTTAACAAATATTTTTTATAATAGTTGATGGGTTAATTAAACCCTCAATGGATGTCTACTAATCAAGCACTTAACAAAGCTTTTGATTGACATATATCGATTGAGCTATTAGGATCTTGATTGAGCACTTAACAAAGCCATTGAGGGATTTCTATGGAATAAAAAAACCCTCTATGGAGGTGTTAACTAAACTTTTGATTGAGGTATATATCTTTGTCAAGACTTAAATTGAGCTATATATGTCAATTGAGGTATATAGCTAGATCAACATTTTATTTATTTATTAAAGAAAGATCTTTTTTCTTTCATAAAAGAAACAAAACAAGTTGGAAAGGTCTTATTTCATTTTCACTATGATGGAGGCTTATAACTCTTTCTCGAGTGTACCTTATCTATCTAACATTAGTCAAGCTAACACTTCCATCTCATGACACATTAGTTATTGTTGACTCAGAGGAATTATTAGAGGTACATGTACAACTTACTAGAATATGTTGTAAAAATATGAAAAATAGGAACTTCAATTAGCTTTCACAATATATAACTTTTATTTATGGAAAAATTGTATAACTCAAAAAAACTCATGTTCTTTTAAACAAATGAGTACATATTTTTTAATATTAATTCTATATTATTTTTAAATTGATAAAGTTAGTGAAGACCTAAAATTACTAGGTCAATTGTTAACAATGGGTTTGAGAGTCTTAATCTAACCAATCAATTTTTTTTAATGTATATGTGTCACTCTAACTTGTGCAAGGCAATTGAAATTTATGTCAAAATAAAAGAGCTATGTATTTTAGAATTATGACATATGATGTGTGCATATAAAACTCTATAAGTGTGTAGTTTCATTAATGATGAATATGTTAATTAGAAATGAGTACGTATTTTTTAATATTAATTCTATATTATTTTTAAATTGATAAAGTTAGTGAAGGCCTAAAATTACTAGGTCAATTGTTAACACTGGGTTTGAGAGTCTTAATCTAACCAATTAAATTTTTTTAGTGTATATGTCTCACTCTAACTTGTGAAGGAAATTGAAATTTATGTCAAAATAAAAGAGCTATGTATTTTAGAATTATGACATATGACATATGCATATAAAATTCTATAAGTGTATTTAAAAACGTGGTTGAAAACAAATTCACCAATAGGGAGTTGAAAATATGAATGTGTTTTTGTTTATGTAGCTTGAACCACTAGGTTTGTCAATCTTTGGGCTAAAAGAAAATCAACCAACTCATCCAACACATAGAGGTAAAGAGATAGCCATTTTTTTAATATACATGAATGTGCATGCATTATTAGTAAAAAAACACATGTTATTTGTAATGTGCATGAATTGTTTTACATAAAATGATAGCTATGCAAAACTCCCTCACCTTGACATGTTTCAAAAATAAATCTTTAGCATTAAAACATTCTTTTAAGGACAAAGGACCTATTTTCCTCTCTTGGGCAATAGTTAAGGCCCTTGGAATACCACCAAGGGTCAAAGATCCCATAGAGAGGGAATGTGTCATAGTTGAAGGCTTTTTTCACAGTTCTTGAGGCCTAAAAGATTCACTTTCTTGTGTAAGACCCTTGTTTTCATTTTTTACCATGGTCTAGGCCCTTAGACTCATCACTTTTGCCCAAAACCAATTAATGACAATGTTGGGTGCATGCCTATTTTGAGTACAGGCCTAATTTTGGAGAAGAATAGCTGGCAGGAAAAGCAACATGCATGAGGAAAAATAACATGCAAGAGGAGGAACATGCAAGACGAGAAGGTAGACAAACCTAACCATTGGCGAGAAGGTGATAATCCTGGTAAGTTTAGAATGCATTGGCTAGGGCCATATGAAGTAAAGAATGTCATAGATGGGGGATCTGTGTAGCTAAAGGATTTGGGAGGAACAAAACTCAAAGGCATGATCAACGGTAGTCAACTGAAATTGTACAGGGACAATCGACCTCCTAACCCTAAAAAGTTACAGTGCAATGAGAAAGGTATGTATATAGTGAACTATAAAATAAATTAGGACAAAAAAATGATAGAAAGAAAATACAAAAATACTAGGAAATATCATGCGTAGAGATAGTGGAATCAACACGACAAAAAGAAAAAGTGTCGCACACAACATATGGTTGACAGAGAGAAAAACACTGTGCACTAAGGAAAAGTCACAACAGAAATGCATGGCACAATGAAAATGTGTAGTGCACCGAAAAAGGGGCCAACAGTCAGAAAATAAAAAAAATGGTCGTTAGGGAAAAAGGTGCAAATTGGGGCATTTATGGAATTGAATGAGGCGTACTCGACAAGCTTAAAAGCATTAATAACATTGAAAGAAGCTTCTCTGAGAAGATTCAAGGCAATAATGACGTCCTCTATAAATTGGAAATGCGGGCCAAACAAGACTTATTTTTCATTTGCAAACCCGTGAAGCTAAAGACAAGAGGCGAATGGGCGAGTACAAGGATTCGAAGCAGCCACAACTCAATCCAAAAAGAAAGAAGTTCCCACGATGGCACCTCCAAAGGTTGGTGCACCAATCCAAACAACACGCAAAACACATAGCAGTCTCCGGTCACCACAAGAAACCGTAGAGGTGGAGCAAGAAACTACACAGAGGGAGGGAATCGTCGATGTCGACGTAATTCCCTCGCCACAGGTTGAACTAGTGAGCGCCACACTAGTAGAGGAAGAATAACAAGCCTTGACAACAACCGAGATGGAAATTGACCCACACAACAGTCTGCAAGGTCACGAACCAATTGCCACAGACAACCAACAACAACCGGCGAGGGCCGAAGAAACCCACATAAAAAATGGGGGTGACAGTGAGAGGACAGAGTCTGATGGGGTGAGACCACAACCTGTTGTAGGGTCTGTGTAGCAGAAGGAAGGATAAGTTGAAGACATTAAAGAGCAGCCAGAGTAAGGCGGGGAAGAGAGAGAACCAGAGGTTGAGACCTGTACCGCGTCGGTAAGAAGAAAGGGAAAAAAAACCATCGCGCGGTCCTCGTGCAAGCATCCCGATGCATCAATTGTGATATCGCGCATTCTAGAGGGGGTGCAGGCCACACCAACTCTACTGGGGTGTGTAGGAAGGCTAAGATATTCGGACCACGATGTGGCTGACACCAACAAATTTCGAGAATTTGTGCAACAAGTATACATGGAGATCCTAGGCACAGGGCCATTTGGAGACCCAATACTACAGCCGAAGCAATAGGCGAAAATCTTGGCAAACACAAGGATTTTGAACTTGGTGGAGGTTTCCCACTTCGACAGGGGGAAATAAGTGAATAAATGCATCAAACAATTGATGGCAGTCCTCCACGGAGGGTTCTTATGGCTGGAAGAACCCATATCCATCGATGTAGAACTCATCGCGTTCATCACAATCCTACCCTCAAATGACGAGAGTCTCGCATAGTACCTGGATGACAAAATGAAGGAAAAGGCTCTTGCCGAAGAAATGAAGAAGACATACGGGACATAGAGAGGCTTGTGCGGGATTATCATCAAAAGAATCAATGACACAACCACTAGGATGGCCACAAAACTAATGGCATGCAAATTTCTATGCAAATATCGCAAGGAGGAGGTTCCTATAGAGGTTGTCACAACTGCAGCTCAGTGAGAAAACGACACCATGCTCAGTTTGGCCCCATATCTGCTGAACTTGTTCCTCAGCGACTGCGAAGACGCACAGGACTTGGGAACAAAGTTCCACTATTCCTGGCTGCTGATTCTGGTAGCACTAATTGGGTGGAAGGAGCCTCCATACTCTTATTTTTGTGATAGAGTAGGTATTTTCCATGCAATGCGATACACGTCCATGGGAAGCACGTCGAATCCCAAGAGAAGAAGTGGCAATGCGAGTACCTTTGTGTGGTATCTCAGCGATATCTAGGACAACATAGTCAACACTTGGAGGATCACTCTGGAAGTGGTCGCACAATATCAAGGCATAGTCAACTTCAAAGAAAGTTGAAATGGCGATGAGAGACTGGCAGGATGACTAAAAGATCCCAATTCTCACCAAGGACATGTCAAAGGGCAAGGAGGTAGAAGCAGGGTCATTCAAGACACCTACAGGAGACAGCGCTACGCATAAAACACTGACACAGCAGGGGAAGCCTAGTCAGAATCCATTGCAACAGAAGAAGGACAATGCTCCAAAGAAGGATGCATAGTCAGGGAAATAAGACACTGCCTTGACGCAGGAATAATAAGGAAGGGGGGACACACCGACAGAGGATACCCCTTCGATAGCTACTCCATAAGAAAGAGGGCCACCCAAGCAACCATTTATACAAACAGGGGGGTCGCATAAGAAGGCCAAGGCCCATAATCAGATACGAGAGTATACAATCACCGAGGATGATGTCGATATTATCTCAAAGAGAGTACATGATCATGCAACAAAGGAGTTTGAAGAGGCTGAAAACTAGAGTTTGAAGAGGCCGAAAACCAAAGAGGAAGGATACATAATGAGTTAATCGATATCAGACAGGTCTTAGAACAAATACAAGCAACAAAGGCACGAAAGGGGAACAAAACCCATCCCCTCAGCAACAAAAGTAGAAAGGACCGCGCCAAATGAAGAGGACACTATCTAGACCATATCACAGGTGATTCCAAGCTTCTAAATAACATCAGAGATGATGTAGATGGACAAGGCCATAGCCCAGATGCCACTCAAATATCTGGCACAGGTACAGTTGGTACTAGCGAAGATACCAACAAAGACACTGTACAAACTGCAAGTCAGTGTCACATAGGAAGTGCAATCGTGCACAAGGATAGATGCGACAAAATTGTAGGAAACTAGGAATGACAAGGATTCCCTAGAAATGGTGGTTGAGCAGGTAAAACTCGAGACAAAAGAGGAGAAACAATGCATAGATAATCTAGAGCAGAAGCTAAAGGAAGTCTTTACAAGGATTCCAGACAACGCACACACAACCATGAGAAATGCGGAAGAACATATCCAAATCATCGCGCAGACACTCGAGAGCTACAAGAAGTTGATCGAGGAGCTTAAAGAAAAATTAACCCCAAGTAATCCTCCGAAAGTTCTGGCTGAAAGGGAACAACACACATCCCTGCAAGTGGAAGTGATGTAGAAAGACGCTAAAAAGGTCACACAACTATTTGACAAGACCACACAACTCTGGACAATGCTAGAAGAAGATGATAGGGTCCAACAACTAGATCAACAAGAGGAGGTAATCAACATTGTAATACAGGAGCTGAAGCAAAGGCAAAATTCCATGGGCATCACAGAGCGAGTGAAGGGCACGTAGGAGATGAAAACCTTGTAGGCAGAACTGAAGACTACACATAATAACAAGTAGGCAAGGCTCGCCTAGTTAGAGGCTCTCCAAGAGAAAGCAACACAAATAATTGCAAAACTGGAGAAGGAAAAAATAAGAATGGCTCAAGGTCATATTGAGAGCGCACAATCTCTCAAGGATTATATCAAAGCATAGCGGGTAGAAGAGCTCATAGAGAAAGTTGGACAAGGAAGAGAAAAAGGGGAAGAGCTAGAAGGGAAATTCCACAGCTTGGCAGAGGTTGTTCAAGGAGCGCACACCACCTAAGTGGCTTGGGACAAGCCACATGTCAGTGTTGGGGGCCTAGTGGGCGCAAGCCTATTTTGAAAAGAAAGGCTATTTTGAGCACAGGCCTAATTTTGGAGAAGAACAACTGGCAGGAAAATCAACATGCAGGAGGAAAAGAAACACACATGAGGAAAACCAACATGCATGAAAAAAAAAAACAAGCAAGAGGAGCAACATGCAAGGCGAGAAGGAAGACAAACGATGATAGGGTTAGGGTTTTGGATAAATATTGTAATGACTATAAGCCTAAGAAATAGTATAAATAAGAACCTAGGAGGTCTAGGTTAGTGTGGTTTTCAGTTGATTGATTTTTGGAAAAAGAGTCAGTTCAATGGTTATTATGATTGTAATAAGGTGATAAAAGAATCAAGTAGGTCAGATTTTGAGGGTTAGGTCATAGGCCGAGGAGCCTGGTATGATCTAGTTCGCCTCACAAAGGTTCCTTAACCTCATAGTGCTTGTATGATTGGAGATCTAATGCGTGCAGTGCCATATTTTACAACAAACCTAATAAAATAGTAGAGAAGCCAAATATTTGTGGATGTAGCCCAGGAGGGGGTGAAACATGATAAAACGTGTGTTATACGTGATGTTTATTCAATTTTTACTTTCTGTCAATGATTAGTTTATGAATGAATGGTTAGATAGATATTTAGAATGCATGCATGGCCTAAGTGATGAATGAATCCTAGGAATATTCGAATGGATAACATGATGAATGCATGAAGAAGGTAGAGTACACTCCCAGATCCCCACTCATTCCTAGACTACAAGCACTTGAGCATTGCAGTCACCCATAAAGCTATCTTGGGTGAGACTACACAATGCACTCTATGCACTGTGTTGCCTTCTGGTTTACCAGGAGGGTCGATAGTTTTAGAGGGTTTTGCTGGAAACCTATTGAGATCCGAACCTGGGTCAACCCATGAAGAGAAAGAGGAATAATAAACCAACATGCAACCATATCCCACTTAAAGTCCAAAGATCCCACAAAAAGTTCCTATGTGGTGTTTAAATGCATCTTTCATCATGTTTGAGTCCGAGAAGCTTTGTCAAATGCCCAAGGCTCTTGTTATACTACCTTGACCATTGTCAAGATGTAAAGAACCATCAATGTTAAAACATCATAATGTCATTTGGTAAACCACTCATTATTAAGAGGTACCAAAGAGATGCAATTTTTGATGGATTGTAGTTGTTTTTCATGGTGATTGAGATCAAGAAGAGACATTTAGGGAATAAGGTCATTGTTTTCTTCTCATGGCCTTGGTTAGAATTTAAGACCTATTATGATCCAGATTTTATGAGCAGAATGAAATGAATACATATTATGATTATTATTAACACATAAACACAAATAACAATAACAGAGATATAGTAAAATTGGCTTCTATTCAATAAGGAAATATGCTGAAACTGTAAAATGCAGACTAAAACAAGCTTGCTAGAATGGTGGCGGTTTATCTTTAAGAAGAGATGTGACGACTGCGCTCATTCACAAGAAGATGAGTAACATGAGGCTCTTAAGAAATTTTACAATCAAGAGGAATTCCAAAACCCTAGGAATCCAAAAACCTAACCCTAGGAGATGAAGCACCAAAAGTTATGTGGGCCCCGCTGGGGTAAGTTAGTACATCAACTTTCCAAGGTTGTAACTTTTGCATACGATCTCAGTTTTAGGTGCACGATAGCTCATTGGAAAGGTATATCCAAGGAATACACATGTTTCCATCAGAATCTGACTCCATCTACATTTTGATTGTGGAGAGCTCTAAAAATGTTGTTTAGGGACTCAAACGACCCCAGAAGATTGGGACTCGAAAACTAGGAAAAAATGCCAAACTGGAAAACTGCCAAAATGAGTTAGATGGAATAGGTGGGTGGACACCAAAATTCATCTGGATCAATCCTCCCTCCTTAGTAAGCAATGGTCTCCATTGCGTTGAGTTCCCCCATCAGATGAGAAATGTTTTGCTGAATTTGTCCCCTGGTGAGCCACTTGCCTTGGTGCAGGCGCTGCCCTACTTTGACAAATCGATAAAGATGGATCCTCTATTGGCGAGTCTCCTTGACCTGTGTGTCCAAAATTTTATCCCTTGATTCCTATTGCATGCAGTCATGGTTGAGATTTGTTGGTGTCAAATGTTCTACTATCTCTGAGGTGTCCAATAATGGTGGGAAATATGGCCAAAGGAGAGCCACATTGAACACTGGGTGCAGGCCAAGAAAATAAGGAATGTTGAGCTCAAAAGCATTGTCTCCCACAACCTTGGTGATGTTGTAGGGTTCGTAATGGAGTGGGAGAAGATTCCTATGGGGCCCTATGAGGCGTTCTTTCTGCAAATGTAAACAAACTTTGTCTTCCTCCTGAAACTTATGTGGCACCCGGTGTTGATCATGGTGCTGCTTGTACTTGGCATTGGACTTCTGTAAAATTTCTTGAACCTGTTGGAGGATGTGCTGGATCTGCTCAATGAACCGGGTGGCTCTATCAGCTTCAGATGGAGCAGGTGACGAATCGACTAGGGAATCCACAAGGGGACCCAATGGTTGGAATCCCTACCCCACTTGAAAGGAGCTATAGCCGGTTGAGCTATGTAGGGATAGATTGTAGTTGTACTGAACATAGGGAAGACTCTCATCCCCTGTGAGGGCGTGCTTGGAATTATACATGCACATGATATGCACATCATCCGATTGACGACCTTAGTTTGGCCATCTGTCTGGGGGTGGAAGGAAGTGGATTTGGTGAGCTTGGTGTCTAGAAGTGACCAGAGGCTCGACCAGAATGTGTTGAGGAACTGGATGTCCCTATCTGAGACAATGGTTTGTGGGATTCCAAAATGTACCCACACTTGCTCAAAGAAGAGCTTGGAAGTGGCCTCTACTGTGATGCTCTTCTTACAGGGAGTCATAATTGCCATTTTAGAAAAGCGATCAACCACCATGAAAACACAGTTATTTCCCCACTTGGTGGTTGAGAGGCCTGGCATGTAGTCCATTGAGATGGATTCCCATGGCCTATCTAGAGTAGTGAGAGGGGTGTACATGCCCTGTTCTTAGTGGTC
Organism: Picea engelmannii; assembly: GCA_009831015.1. Classification (NCBI taxonomy): domain Eukaryota; kingdom Viridiplantae; phylum Streptophyta; class Pinopsida; order Pinales; family Pinaceae; genus Picea; species Picea engelmannii. The sequence continues at coordinate 14,964 of ML842749.1, forward strand.
ATTTTAGCAATCACGCAGGCAATGCATGACCTAATATACTTGCTGACATCCTATTGAAGTTTTGGCCAGTAGAAATGTTGTTGTAGCACTATCACTGTCTTTTCGATGCTGAAGTGTCCTTCTACCCAAATGTAGTGGGATTCCCAAATCAACTTTGCTTGCTCGCTTGATGGAACGCAGAGGTGGACCATATGCACAACAACCCGTCCTGAAGATGGAAAATAGCGACCACCGAGTTGACGCCCAACATTTGGTAGGTGTTGGTGAAGTCAGGGTCTATTTCATAGAGGTGGGGCCATATAGAGGTCTTGTGGCCACAAGAGTCTAGCACCGTGGTGAGTGCCACGACTGGGGGTCGACTGAGGCAATCAACGACTCGGTTGGTACTTCCTATTTTAGACTTGATGTTGAGGTGGAACTGTTGAAAGTATGTGGACCACTTCTGATGGAGGTCATTCTACAATTTTCCTTGGGTCTGCATGAAATGCAATGGCTTATGATCAGTGTGGATGACTGTCTCCTTCCCAAGAATGTAATTCCTCCACTAGCAGCAGGATTTCACAATGGAGTACATTTCTTTGTCATAAGTAGGGTACTTATGGATGACATCTCATAATGTCTCACTATGATAGGCCATGGGGTGGCCATGCTGAGTGAGAACGACGCCCACAACATAGTCCTAAACATCTGTCTCGATCTCAAAGGGATGCTGCAGGTCAGGTAATGAAAGTACTGGTGTTGAGCACAAACACTGCTTCAAATCATTGAACACTTGCTTTTGGGACAAACCCCACACAAATTTTCCTTACCACCACCCTAGGTTACTTGGATGAGGGCCCATGCAATATGGGAGAATCCCAGCATGAACCTGTGATAGAAATTGGCAAGGCTTAGGAATCTCCGAAGCTCGGTGAGTGTGGTTGGTGCTGGCCAATCACAGATGACTTGGATTTTGGCTGGATCCAAATGCACCCCATGCTGATCCACGATGTAGATGAGGTAATGGACCCGGTCCATGCCGAAAGAGAATTTGTCCAAGTTGGAATATAATTTGTTCTTCCGCAGGGTGTGCAGAACCTACAGAATGTGCTGTAGATGTTTTGCCCATGTCTTGATATAGATGAGGATGCCATCTAGATACACCACAACAAAATTATTGGTGAAATTTCATAGGATATCATCCATCATCCTCATGAAAGTTGCTGGAGCATTTGTCAAACCAAAAAGCATGACCAACCATTCAAAAAGACCTTCTTTTGACTTGAAGGCAGTCTTCCATACATCTGTCATCTCTATTGGGACTTGGTGGTATCCAGACTTCAGATCAATCTTACTAAAGTATTTGGCCCTCGTGAGTTGATCAAGAAGATCGTCGATTCAGGGAATTGGGTATCGGTTCTTGACTGTGATTTTATTTAGGGACCGATAATCAATGCATAGTCTTCAGGTCCTATCTTTATTTTGTACCAACACGATTGGGCTCCCACAAGGTGATGAGCTAGGACGAATGTGCCCCTTGTGCATCAGTTCTTGGATCTGTCACTTGATCTCCTCATTCTCCAACAAAGAGCAATGATAGACTGTCCCATTCGGTAGTGTTGCATCGTGGGTCAGATCGATGGGATGCTTAACCTGACAGTGCAGATGTACCCCAGTAGGTGAGGAGAAGATATCTTCGTATTCTTCCATGACATTATATACTTCCTTCTATTTTGTGGAGAGGTCAGTCACAGAGGTCCTCGATGTGGCTGCAATTTTTCGCTCGCCCTGAGAGTGAATCACGAAGAAGACACAATTCCCGGTTTGAGAGATGACCTTCTTGCATTTTTTGGTAGAGATCAAAGAAATAACACTAGGAGGGATTGCCTTAGGTATCCTGTACAATTTCCTGTTCAAGGTAATAATAACACTGCAAGGCCTAGATTCATATACAGCATGACGTTTCCATAAATACGATTTTCCCAAAAGAACATCACAAGCTTTAAGAGGAGCAATGTCACACAATACCTAATTCTTGAAGGGCTTGATGCTGTATGATAGGAGAGAATTTTGGTTGACGTGGAGATCACTTCCTTGGTAGAGCCATCCAATGGTGTAGGGTTGCGGGTGTAGCATTGTCAACAATGCTAGTCGTTTGACAACCTCTGCTGAGATGATGTTCTTCTGACTACTTCTATCAACGATGAAGTGCAGTGGGGTGCCTTTCACCCACATCTGTGAGTGAAAGAGGTGCTCTCCTTCCTCTGGCTCATCTAGTTCACTAGGCTGGACCTTAGTAGTGGCACTAGGTTCCACGTCAATGATTCATCTCCCCTCTCTAGTTATGACTCAGAGTCGGATCCTGCATCTGATTATGAGGCTTTCACATCAACCACCAGTGACTGTTTTGAGCGGAAATCAATAGTGTTATGCTAGGGGCTCTTATGGAAGTCACACCACTTCCCAGTATCTTTCTTCATCTTTCCGGTGTCCCTCTTTGCTTGCGGCTTTGATTGGTTATCCTGCGACTGTCCTTCTTTTCTATGTTCTTTGTTTTGCGGGTTTGGGCCACCCTTTCCATGCTTTTGTTGTGAGGGGTTCCCGGGCCCAAATTTTTGTCTCTTATGTTAGAGCTTCTGCTATATTTTGATGACATATCGATAGGCCACGCCCAAGGACGAGATGTCTAGAAACTCCATTTCGACCTAGATTTATATATGTAGACCATCGTGATACTTGAGCACCAGATGTCGCTCTGAATCTTTGATACCCAGCTTGGTGCGCAAGGTATGGAATATATTCATGAACTCTGGCATGACTTGGTCTCTTTGCTGCTGCAATGTGGTCCATTTTGCATACAGGCCATCATAACTTTTGACAAGGTAGTATTGTTTCTTAATAGCATCCTTGAAGGAATCCCAGGTGACCGTGACTGTAAATAATGAGGTTTCCTCTATTTTTGTTTTCTCACAGAAAGTCTCCCACCAATCTTTGACATGGGGAACGACTTTGAGGAGTGTGAAAGTAATCTTTTTTATATTCGAAAAGTTATGGACATAAAACTATCCTTCTAGAAGATTCAACCATTTGTCTACAACATCTGTGTTTATCTGAATTTCAAATATAGGAATATCAAATTTGATTTGTATCTTGAAGGGGGCGATGCTTCTTCTTGAGGAAGATGCGTCCCCTGTTGGTAGCTGCTGAAGGATTTGCGCAAAACTATCCATCATCTCGTTCCTCTGTTGCGAGAGGGATTCCTCAAGCAAAATTTTGAAAGGATCTCTTGTCCCTTCATCTTTCTTTTTATCCGCCATGAGAGGTCTTTTGGGTGTACGATAGCTTTTTTCCTCAAGAGAAACAAGCTTGAGACCCTTTGTACCTTGACCTCTTCGGGGACATGTTAAGAACCAAATACCAATATAGCATAGAAAAACCTCAGAAAAAGTACTCAACGCCTTGAAAAAGAGATAATTTCAGATAATAAGCTTCTTCGAGGGGGCAACCTCCTTTTATCCCACTTAAATGTTCAAGTACAAGATGATTCAAAATGAAAATGTCTCCTTGGTATATATAGGAGACTAGG
>ML842749.1:30666-69968 GCA_009831015.1 Picea engelmannii
CCAAAGTTGGAGTTTCTCCATTCTTGATTCACCTTCCTTGTGTCCTCATCATGAATTTCATGGGATGTATTTTCACTTTCAGGTGTCTTCTCTGTTACGAAATTTTTCAATACTTCCATGATCTCCCCTTTTAAACCATCCATATTAGTATCCAACTTAGCTTCCATTGAATCCATCTTATTTTGTAGTTCATTTATATCCCTACGCATTTCTTCACCTTCATCAAGAGTCCAAGTAGGATTTTCTGGAGGCTTAGTTGGTGTAGGAGTTCCCTTTTTTGGTGGCATGTTGGCCAAGTATCACTTTTGAACCTTGATTTTGAGGTGGTTCTGCTAGAAAATATTTCTTTGTTGTATCTCCCAAGTTTCAACTCTTCTGGGTATGAAACTTTCTTTTATGTAGTTCTCTAATATTTCTTCTCTGCAATACCATAGGTCTGATCAAAATTGGATGTGCCAAGTGGAATTTACGGTAACTTCCCCACAACTTGCCAATTTTTGTCCTTTCCAGGAGATCTCACTTGTATAGCATGCCCCGCACAAAATAATTGATATAAAATTTTGAAACTCACACCAAAAATACTACAGACCGTCCATGATCCAATGAAACTAGTCCCACTCAAATTGGATACTCTAGGAAGAATTTATGATTGTTTTACCTGGAACACCTTCTTGAGACTAGTCAATAGGACTAGTTAGATACCCTATCTGACATAGGGTGTATCTACCAATTTAAGATTACCCAGAAGTTGAAATGTTTACCACAGATACCTTACTAATTTCTGTAAATACCCTCCAAATTTCAGGGTTTGAAATGTTACGAAAAAGGTTTTATAGAGAAAATTCTGCAATGACCATTTCAGGATGATTCCATAAATCTATCTTGTACAGGCTGTATCTCTGAAAGTATAAGGCCTCAGGAGATGAATTTTGAACCCAATGTACCTTTATCCTTCTTCTAAATATCCTCCAAGATGTTTCTTTTGAAACATTGTAAAAACAAAGTTATAGCGAAAATGCCAAGGTGTCTCAAATGTAGCAACAAAACCCCAAGACCTTGAGCTTTGATACCATATGTTAAGAACCAATACCAATATAGCATAGAAAAACCTTAGAAAAAGTACTCAATGCCTTGAAAAAGAGATAATTTCAGATAATAAACCTCTTCGAGGGGGCAACCTCCTTTTACCCCACTTAAATGTTCAAGTACAAGATGATTCAAAATGAAAATGTCTCCTTGGTATATATAGGAGACTAGGAGGTATAATTAAAACTAATGGCCTAAAGCCGACATAAATAAAATAACATTACTAATATAATATGCCCCAATTAAGGGGTAATGAGCCAGTATTAGGGATTAACGAGACATGTATTAAGAATGACAAGTATCAGACTGATCTGATACCACTGATCCAGATTTTATGAGAAGAACGAAATGAATAAAGATTATGATTATTATCAACACAGAAACACAAATAACAATAGCAAAGATACAATTAAACTGACTTCTATTCAATAAGGAAATATGCTGAAACTGTAAAATACGGACTGAAACAAGCTTGCTAGAATGGTGGTGGTTTATCTCTGAGAAGATATGTGACAACCACACTCATTCGAAAGAGGAATGGAAAACCCTAGGTATCAAAAAAACTAACCCTAGGATATGAAGATCCAAAAGTCACATGGCCCCCACTAGGGTAAGTTAGTACATCAACTTCCCAGGGTTGTAACTTTTGCATACGATCTCCGTTTTAGGTGCACAATAGCCTATTGGAAAGGTATATATGAGGACTACACATGTTGTCGTCATACTTTGAACTAGTCTACATTCTAACTGTGGTGAGCCCTAAAAACGTTGTTTAGGGCCTCAAAATGGCCCCAGAAGATTGGGACCCGAAAACTAGGAAAAAACTGCCAAACTGAAAAACTACCAAAATCAGCTAGATGGAATAGGTGGAGGCCACCAGAATCCATCTGGATCGTATTCTTGTTTCACAAATAACCTAGTCATGGTTCCCACAATACCTTTGGAGGAAATTGATAACCAATAGAAGTTTAATGTTTTGATTCAAGGTATTGTCCATGGTGCTTGAGCCTGGGAAGCAAGGTTTAGGGCCAAAGGATCTTGTTTCGCTACCCCTACTATGGTAAAGAATCAAACATCCATTCATGTGGCCAAAGACCTCATAATGTTTCCCATATTAAACTTGGATATCAAAGACTCCCTAGAGAGGTTTTGTGATGTGGTTTATAAGTGTTTTTCATGGTGCTTAAGCTTGAGAAGGTTCAATTAGTGTTGAAGGACATTGTTTCCTCCCTAACCATGTTTATGCCTCGATCCACACATTTTTAGTGCACAAAACCTACTCATGGTTTTGTTGGTGGGGTGAAAATGCCCTGCAACAGTAAAGGGTACTTCCCGGTACACGGTCCCAATTAGACTATGCACTGTTTGGTTTAGGAGACCCATCCAGGTTCTAGCCCGATTTCCATCACTAGTTGTGAGGATGAATGAGTGGATGGTTAAGAAAATGAAATATGTAGATGAATACTATCTAAATGCATACTAATCTACTTTGATCTATCCTATCTTAACTAGGATAAAATTATCATTATCGAGTGAGTTGAAGTGACGCTAAACTTTGCAAAACCCATTTAATCTAATAGTTGTTACAAGGTGCAAATTTAGATAACACATGCATACAATTGTATAAACATAATAGTCTAAGTCATATTTATGCATACATAACAAGCTCATATGCTCAGGACATTAAATACAAGAAAGAATAAAAAAATTGCAAGAATAACATTTATTGCATCAAAAAAGTCTATAAGCAAAGCACGTTCTTCTATCCCATGTGGACAACAAACATGTTGATGGGCGAAACTGTCCGTCCGTCAATTGAGAGAGTGGAACCGGTCCGGGGTTGTCTAAATAACCCAAGCCGTTTGGAATGAACCACCCTGATGAGTTTAACGGCTCCGTTGGCCGCTCTAAGGTCTCCTAAGAAAACCAAAGAGAAAAATGATCCGAACTAACTAATCTAACTAAACTAATAAACAAATTAAACTATCTAAAACAAACTAAAAGAAACTAAACTAATATACTAATCTAATTAAAACAAATTACTAAATTAAATTGAAACTAAATCTAGCTATTCTAATTATTATATACAATCGACTAACTACTATTATAATAATTCAAATCAGTTATCTAATTATCAGTCATAATATTTCTTATTCACAAATGTACACCATAAACAACCTACAGATTTGATTAAAACCTGTAAAACGCATGTGTTCGCTGCCTTAAGACAACCAAGAATCTTTTTATTTTTTATTTTTGTATTTTATGAAAAATAAATAAAAACTACTGAAATTAAACGATCTAATATATTTACTGAAATTAAACAATCTAATATAAATTTAATTAAACTTATATCTAAATTAAACTACTTAATGAAAACAATAAGCATAAGACTAATTGACCTGGAAACGCTCCAAGTCTGTCCTGTGTAAGATGACTTCTTAAGCTGGTTGGAGGAGAGAAACTCACACCGTTTAGTCCTTAAGCTTCTCATAAACGATCGGCGATGCTGCTCCTTGAAGTGTTTTACAGGACAAACAAGACATAAAAGAAAATCATAACAATCTTATGATTACAAACTCCTGCAATAAGGGAAACCTGCTATGCATAAAACTTATATATAACAATTTAATTTATGAAGAAGATAAAACTATCATTCACAAAATGAATTAACAATTGTTATGTCTTTTATCTATTTGGAAGAAACAAGATATGGATAACAGTGACCAAAATTATATCATTTGTAAATGATTTAGATAGCTAAAGTAGTCGTAAACCATCAACAAACTGATATACACAACATAAAACAAAATATTGATATATTGAGAAGCTAAAGCTATGACAAAACATCAAATTCTGCTTCAGTCTGTATTATAACTGCATATCCTTGTTCTCCCACGAATGAGGATGATCATTATTACAAAAATCATAAGTATTTATAAGTCTCTTCACAAGGTAAAACTTCCTTGTGAATAATATCAAACAGTTTTACATGATCTGGGAGATATCCCAAAATCACCTAACTAAGAAAATAAAATGCAAGTGAAATCTTTGAAACATCCCCTAACTGCTCATCATATCTACTGCCAATTTGAATTCACCTGCAATAGAACACAAATATCCAATTAGAAATATATTTCACTAAGAAAACAATAAAAAATTGATTCCACAGACTTAGCTACAGAATCTCCTGATTTTGTAGCTAGTCAAGAATAGCATACAGGACCAGATAGCAATCAAATAAAATAAAATCCAATCATCTTTTAATAATCATCAAAAAAATGAATTACCAATGATTCAAGTGAAATCATCATTCAAATTAAACAATATTAAAATGAATGCAATCGAAACAGAGTAAAGAATGCTCTGTTTTCAGTTACCATAAAACTAGGTCATATAGCAATCAAACTGTTTCATATTAAATGAAACGAATGGTGAATCGTATCATATGAGATTTGATGTAATCCAATACAATCACAACCATAATTTAATCCAACAGACTCATAATCTACCACAGTCAACATCGATTTGATATGGCTATAACGATATGCATAAGATTCCTGTTGTTTCAATCAAATATCAATATGGAAAGGCTGTTACGACACAGTCAAAATTCAACAGCAATGATAACCATAAGCTGGGCAACAATCAAATAAAATCGGGCTTGAGTCAAATATAGAACAACTCGTTATCCTGGCCATGATCATTTCCATTTTACAAATCCATTCGTAACTGAATATCCATTGTCATTCCAATTCAAAAGAAAACAGGATCGATGGGCCATAACGAATTGACTGGCTGGGACTTGCATGATTGTTACGATTTGTATCAATTCACAATTTGGGTAAGTATAAAACAAAACCTTTTTTAAACATAATCCAAACTGTATCCGAGCTGGTCAAAGTCATATGTAAATAAAATTGTAACAGATAACCATCGTTTACCCATCATGCATCATAACCAATTCGGATCAGAATAGATCGTGTTTGAAAATTTGAAATGCAAAACAGTTTGTGTCTATAATAGATGCAACAGAACATTCAATTGCAACCAAGTTAAAACAATCAAATCCACATTATGATTAATAGAATCAACATCAAATCCAATCAAAACGAAAATCAAAACGAAATTATATACAGCAATGCATGCTTATGTGTCAAAACCAATCCATGCTGTAAACAGAGCTTATGAGTGTGTCACATATAAAAAGGGGACTATCATACCAGTGGGGTTGCTCGGGCTATGCCAACTTTGAATTGACGATTACCGTAGCGGACTCGACGTTCTTAAACAGAATTGAACCTGTTGTTCGTTGTTTCTTGTCAGTGGGTTGCACCTTCACATTATGACTGGTGAGTTTTGCCACTTGATCCTCCAGAGCATGAATTCTGGATTGCAACATCGGCACATCTAGGTAGTATCTTTCCAACCATAAGCCACACTGATCGCATGGTGGAACAACTGGTTGAGCAGGAGAGGGTTTTGACGAGTCACCGAGGGTTCCACGAGGCATTTCAATGCCTGGGAAATTGGGATCATCCTGCAAACAAGGTGGTAGGTTTTTGACAAAGTCGTATGAGGGTTTGTCACACGGACCTTCTGAGTAGGGATACTCATTTGCAAGGAAACGCTCAATCTCTGAATCAGAATCCTCACTGACCATGATAGGCTCAGGGTTGATAGGGGGTCTCGGTTTATTTCTTGCCATGCGAGAGATTAACTAGGCATTTTTCTTGCCTTCAGAATTCACACTAGCTTTAGCTTTGGGCTTGTTGTCTACGGGTTTAGCAATTTCGATCTGTTTGGTCATAGACATGGGCAAGTTCATAGGTGATTCGAGTAGAGGTTTGGGTAGCAAAATGCTGTAAGGGACAAGGGGGACAGGCTTGCTTTCGCTCACCACAGGTTTATCAACCTGTGGTGGGCTTGAATCTTCAAAGTTATTACGACTGAGAAAATCACTCCAACAGTCACGACGTAACCCCAACTCATAAACCATAATCATTTTAATTAACCCAAAATGGAAGAGGCTGGTATCGTCCTGGTTGCGTTTGTACCTTTTAGCCATCTTAAACAAACTTCTATGTAGGTAGTGAGGCATATTAATCTCGTAGCCTATAAAAAACCATCAATAGATGAAGGTGATACAAGAAAACGAACCCGTACCTGCCCTCGCAAGTAATGAATTGCTTGGTTATCATTAGTAGGTCATGCCAGTGCTGCTTTAACATATTTGCAGGCAAAACTTTGTCACAGGAGTTCACCAGTCGAGATTGGAAGAGCAATGTTCACGAGACATCTTCCACTTTTCAATTTTTCGACCACTTCTGTCCCGTAGCAGCCAGACTGGTAGCCAAGCTAAGAAATTGCTCATTAATTTCCAGTTGAACATCCCCAAACTTGGCTCGGTAGCCATCAAAGGTTAATGCAAATTGCTGAGCCACACTAGGGTTATAACCATCGAATTTTCGTATGAACGGGAGCCATCCGAATTCCTCCAGGTCGCTATAAGCACCATCGAACATCAGCAATGCTTGGCAACCGTTGGGCTCGACCCTTACGACTGGAGCCATGGCTTGTTTGCATAGTAGGGTTTGAATCAATACAATACAAAGGGTCAAAAATTGTTACGGCTTAACAGCTGCAGCGCTCAAAGGGGAATATATTAATTGTATGCGTGTGAAGGTAGTGGGATTACCACCGCCATGCAGGATAATAATGGCACAGCACAATGCTGTTCCATCCATAATAATATCGTTTAAACCATATGAATCGGCCAACCCGACACTTTGGACGGTGGATAATTGTATCAACTTGCCATACCAAGACCACATATTATATCAATGCGTCATTGCATAACTTAGAACCGTTCAATCAAAACCCAAAGTTAACCAATGCATCATTGCATAACTTCAAGCTAGTCCCATCAAACCCATGATATTACCAATGCGCTTGTTGCATAGTCAAATGTTTTGATTCGAAGTTTTTAACAAAAGATCTTATAAAATTGATAAGTCAAGAGCTCATAACAATAAGGATCATATCATCTAAAACCAAAATCAATCATGACCCTTATAGAATCAAATGTAACCAATGAATTTGCATGCTCAATGGCTTATTAGTCAAATAAAATCAAAATGCTCAATCAAAGTAAGAGTATATAAATGGACATAGTTTGAAAAATCACTCGAGCCACTTAATAACAAACCAAAGGTAAGTGCCTTTTCAGAATATCAATGAGAAGATGATAACAGTCCAAATAACGATGGAGGGGTTTTCACACTTTCAGTTGTGAAAACTAAATCGAAACCAGTTTGCAATTGTCGCAAAAAATAAAAAAATGTCTAGTTGCAAAATGCGACAGAAATTTGAAGTTCAAGAGACATCGGTGTAGGCATCTTTTAGGGCAATTGAAAAAGTTGAATTGGCTGCCAACAAAACATTATGCTGGAAGTAGTTCACAACAAAAAACACTACACAAAATTCTTATCTCTATCAAAATATGGTCCCGAGGGATTCTCTATATTAGTTAACAAAATATAGCTCCTTAAAATAGTTTTTTAGTATATACAATGCTTGAAGAGCCCCTTCAAAATGGGTCTCTTCCCCTATTTAAACAACTATTACTAACTCTTAGAAAATGACTGCTTGCATTCCACAAGAAGTAGTTACAAAAATTTTCATCTCCCATTTGTAGTTGTTTGACATGTGTGAGAATAAATACAAAACTAAAAGTGGTTGAGAAAAGACAAAACATAATGTAGTTGGTAGCAAATTTAGATTTGTTGTTATGTCTTGGCTATGTATCTTTATCCTTGATGTATGCTATCCAAATTTCCAGCTGACCATAAAGGGATACAATTCTACAATAGGCTAGTTCTTCAAGCGTTTCCTTATGCGTGGTTGTATTATCATGGAGGGTTTGTATATCCCTTCCAAAGTAGCCATGAAGGCCTGGACCATGGTATGGACTTTGGTAAGCTGTATGAGGTGCTACTCGATCAAGTACATCGTCACCTTAATGGATGATTCAGTTATCTCTTGCTTATGACTAGTACTTTGTTTTATTTTCTCGATAAGTTGCTCCATTACAAGAGTCTTCCCAAGTTCCTCTAGTGGAGGGAGGAAACACTTTCTATTGGCATAGACCTATTTTGGGAGAAAAGATCTATTTTGGGCGTAGGCCTAGTTTTGGAAGAGGTCTATTTTTGGAGTGTGCGCCTTAGAAGGAAGGAAAAAAACATGTAGAAAAAGAAGGAAAAACAACATGCATGAGGAAAGACAATGTGGTGCGCATGCAGACAACCCTAACCATGTTAGGGTTATGGTTTTTGACAATATTGTAATGGCTATAATCTAGTATAGTAATATAAATAAAGACCTAGGAGGTCTAGGTTGGGGTTTTGTGAGTTATTAATTGTTGTGAGTTTTGTTATGGTTATTTTGGTAGAGCCGAATAAGTTAGTTTGTGAGGGTTAGGTCATAGGATATGGAGACTGGTGTGATCTAGTCATCCTCCCAAAGGGTACTTACCCTCATTTTGATTGTAATCCTGAAGATGTAATGCACACAACACATATTTTGCAGCAGAATGAATAAAAGAGAAGAAGAGTCAGGCATTGGCATAGGGGCAGACCCGGGTTTCAATGCTTCAACAACACACCAACAAAACCCTAACTACCGACCCTTTCTGCAACACCTGCGAAGTAGATGAAGTCTCACCCGAGGTAGAGGTAGGGGCGGTTGCATGACTCAAGTGTCTACAACCTAGCTAGGACACAGATCTGTGATCACAGTACTTAACAAAACACTTAATAGTTAACATTCATTAGTATTTAACCCTTATTCACATCGCAGGTAAAACCCTAATTATAGAGCAACGCAATATTCAACAAGATCTAACACATTCAATCACTTAACACATAGAGATAGATAATATCTAGCATTCATTCACATTAATAAGCACTAAGCTACTATATCATATGCATATAACATACATAAGGATAACAACACTAATCATAAATCACATCAACCACACAAAGAAAACATAACACAGGATATACGTGGTTCACCCCCAACGTGAGGCTACGTCCACCAACTCTTCTTCTTCGTTATTATCTTCTATCAATATCCTTACATGCACAGAGCATCAAAACCAACTCCGCATAGGACATGAGATCTGCGCGCAACTTGCTAGATCCTCCTTCCCTGAGCTTAGCACAACACAAAGCCTCTTTACAGTCACTTGCAGTTAGCTCTGCAAGTTCTCAACACACAGTGTGCACAGAGCTAACTCAATCACATAGATCCAACTACTTACATCACTTGCACTTAGCTTACATCTGACTAGTCACTGAATCTTTCTTACATCACCTAGATTTCTATTTATACTTTACAAAATGGGCCTAAACATGGGTAAAACCCATGGGCCAACATCCCATACTCGTTACATAAACCCTAAATCCAAAATGTTCGCAAAAGGGGGAGAGATCCTGTGATCTCCACTTTTCCTGGCGCTTAGTCTTTGACCAGCCTTTTGAAGTCCCAAAATTGGTCAAACGTGACCAACGTTTCCAAAAAACCTGTTCAAGGGTCAATAGGCCCCCAACACTCACCTATGAATTGTCCCGAGTCACTCTAGTCTGGGTAGCTCTACCTCAAATTCCTCGATATTGGGTCGAGCTGCTTCAACCTGTCATTTTGCCAGAGCCTCCTACTCGATGAACTTTTGGATAACTTTCTCAGTCACAGGTCCTTCCAAGCATTGTTCTACTGTGGTGACCACTTGTTCTAGCTGTGCACCTAGTCCTTCAATCTCCTTGAAAAGTGTGCAAGCTTCATCTTGTGATGGCTGGAGCCTCTGGGTCACTTCCATGACTTTACTCTGGATGGCATGGACCTGTTTCTAGACCGTGCATTGCTCCTGGGACCTTTTCATTCTTTCGACTGCTGATAGTGGCTTCAAATGTGCTTGGACTGTTGCTGCTTGTTGCTTCCCTTCTTGGAGATGTGACTCCAGTTTCCTTAGTTCAGGGTCCTCTGCAAGGCGCTCATAAGTCTGTGCACTTCGACTGATGAGCTACTTGCATTCCAAGGACAATGCCTTGATTTTATCAACTACGCTCTTGGAAATTTCATCTCTTTGATCTCGCACTTCCTACAGAGTGCTTGGCATTGTTTGCAATTCTAGTTCTGCGATTCTCACCTGAATCTACTGAATGGATTCATAAAGCTTCCCCACCTGGCTCTCAGTTGTTTCTTCTTCCATCTGTTCTAAGATCGTCACATAGTGAAGTGCTTTGGTGACTGCTTCTTTAGCTCCCATATGCTCTGTGAACAATTGTTCTTTCTCCTTATGGATCTGCGCTCTATCCTCTACAAAATTTGCCTGGAGGTTGTATTTTTTTCATTGAACAACCCGATGTTGCTGTACGAATTCCTATTTTTCCTACTATAGGGCCTTTGTGGCTTGTTCTTTTTTCTCCCAGACACGACGAAGGCAAGATTCTATCGAGTCTACTAATTTGCATAGTTGGGTAGGCTCATCTACCAACTCTGCTCCTTGTGATGGCGGTGGCGCAGTAGACACTTTGTGGCTTGAATAGAGAGCCTAATGTACTCCTTTAAGATCTGCTTCGATCTTGTCAAACATTGTCTCCTTTTTGGCTTTGCTTCTCTGCAAGATATCCTGCGAGGTGTCTGACACAACGAAAATGATAAAGTCAATGTCATCCACTATTAGTACAGTCTGAAATGGCAGTTTATTGGCTTTCGACTTCTTCCACGATGTAGGTTTATTTGGGGAAACCTTTCTTTTCTTGGATGTCTCTGTCTCTTTGAGGGGATACTTAAGCAGTTTTACTTCACCTTGCTTATGCTTGTATTCTTCTCCTTCATCCTCTTCTTTTTCTACTTCATCACCTCCTCCCCCTTCAGGTGAATCTGATGCAGTCTCTTCTGATGTGCTGTTCAGTTTCTGGACCTCTTCCTTCTTTTTCTTCTTGCTTTTGCTAGGTGCATCATATTCCGCTCGAGTGACTGACTGACTTCTGATGATGTCAGGATTGGAGAGCTCTGTATCTTCCACTGGTACTAGTAATTCTTTATGCCATTCCTTGGTGATTTCTTCCATATCTTCCTCAGTGAGTTTATAATAAGACTGGAGCTCTTCTTTATGTTTGTCTCTGCGTGCAATAATATATGTGAAATGCCTATCTGCGCAGAACTTCGCAAATGGCCTTAATCGATGCAGCGTATTCAGTGTCATGTGAGGGAAGGATTCAATAGCCCTCTTCAACTGTATATAATAGGTGTGGAACACCATGTTTGAATTCCATTGCTTTTCCATGTCGCTTGAATACCATAGCATAGTGAACTTCACAGCTAGTGGTTCAGATGGCTCAATTTCAGAGAAGGTCGCTCCTTTCGGCATCTCCCAAGCAATGAAGGGAATGAGGATAAACAACCAACTAAAATGAAAATCATAGCCCTGATATTGAGCTTCGCGGCAATATTTCTCTAACTGGTTGATGAGGTAGCTCACCCAGTTCATTTGCATTCCCTCAACGCATTTTCCTGCGAGGTCGACGAAAAACCCCGTGACCTGCGTTGGCATATTCTTTCTGATGAGATTACCAACGATCAAATGGAAAGCTAGGTGCACTGTGATATTCTAGATGGAGGCTACCTTGTAGCCCCACTTCCCTTTCTCTACATCATCGTAGGTGTCTTTGATTGTCTATGCCAGGGCACAATATGCAACCTTCCCTTGGTAAAATTCCTGTGGGTTTGGTCCTTGCATGCTTAATCTGATGATCTGGTGGATTGGTGCTGGATTGATAGTGATGCATCTATCCAACCATAGGTAGCCACCATGGAAGCATGACAATAGGAGTTGAACGCACACGTTAACCTCCTGATGTCTGTTGAAGTGTGGTAGCTTCATTACATTGAGGATCGTGGACCTCGCGATGTCCATGGTCCACGACTGGGGGATTATCTTTGAATTCTTCCCCGTTGTATTGGTCAGATACTTGTGTGGTGAGATCATTCCGTAGTTCATGTGGTGTCCTATGTTGAAGTCACTGATCTTCAACGTTAGAATCTTTCCTAACAATGGTCCATCTACGCGTATCCCCTTCGGGAGATACGTAGTGATCAATGTGTAGTCGAAGTCCCTTGGGATGCTATCATGACTCACCGCGCCAGCCAGAGGTAGGATGTAGTCGGGTAGGATTGATGGGATGATCTTCACATTCGCCAAGTCATCACAATGCTTGCTACGTTTCGTAGCAGTGGGTCATCTAGACTGACACTGTGTAGTCGACGAGGATGCTTCCAATCCTCACATTGATAAATCTTGGACGCCTGTGGACATCACCTTTTTAGCCATGAGGTCTATTAGGATCTCTTCGACAGACTTTTCTACTGCACTAATTTCGTCTGACATGCAGTCTTGAAATAAGATACTCAGGTCGGTGAACAAATACTCAATGTAAAAGAACATGTGGTGAGCTTTCAATAAGCATTGCATGAAAGAAAATAGTTCTCTATGGGATCGGATAATCACAATTGGAAAAACTGTTCTCGGTGAGACATCCAATGGGTTAAATAGATAACATCATAACAGATCCCTCCAACTGGTAGGAACGCCTTAATTAATGCGACTCCATCCATTATGGCATGGTCCCAATGGTCTAATGGTGAATGTTCTGGAAATAATCGTGTTTCTAGCTGTTCTGGAGCATTGTTCTTATGGCCAGGACGCCTCCAACGACCATATTTCTCCATCATGGTGAACTGCCAATATGTGTTGTTCTGCTATTCCGACGAAGTTCAAGTTCTACAAACCTTCGTTTTGTGAAGTTCCCTCTGGAATTTTCTGTAATTTTTCTAACTTGGCTTTCTTCTTGCTGAGCTTTCTGGTCTTCTTCCCTATGATCTGAGTTACTGGGTTCCTCTTTCCATTCTTATTCTTATTTGTATTTAACATAGTAACTTCACACTGGTGAGAGTCTTCCATAGGGTTTGAGGGTAATACTTCTTCTCGTTCTGGAGTAGGTGTTCTACTTTCCTATATGGATAGGTTATTCAAGTCTTCCTACATTTTTTCAACTTCGATAGCTAGGTCTCTGGCCCTCAGTTGCTTCGAATTGTCCTCCTGTTCTTCTATTAAGTGCGCTATTCTCCTAGACATAAAATCCCTTAATTATTTCTTTTTTTGTTCTAGAGCTTCCTCTTCTTCTTTCCTTCAAATCCGATCTTTCTCAACCCAGGTCTTTCCTAGTAAAAGTGCAAATGGGTCACTGTTCTCAACAAACTTAATGGCTGCTTATAGCAGGAAAACCCCCCTATGGAATACACTAGGGTTCAACATGTAGGAAGATCTAACCATCTAAAAGTCTCCTACTTCTTATAACTACCCTGACTATACCCCACATTCATGCATGAACTACAAAATAAAAAGGTCCGGTAACTCTACCTTACACCCCGCGTATAGTGTCGATCCTTTTGCGTTCAATTTCTCCTCGAATACAAGTCTCCTCCAAAGGCTGACCTACATTCATACACAGACAAACAAAGAAATACGAACATACATTTCATGTATGAATTAGTGGGTTAGATGTCCTAATAAAACATAAATCAAATATGAATATTAGACACATCATATGGCAGGATAGAAAAGAATTTCTCAACACAGGCATGCTACTGACACTTCAACAACCAATGTATGTACATGGGCTGTCCAAAGGTAGGGCACGTATGTACTCTTGTAGACCCACTACAGGCCACGTACACCTCTGTAACTTCTCAAAAAATGAAAACCAACATTCAAGAAAACTAGGTAGGGAGTACTGGTATTGAAGACCAGAATCCCTGACAGACTCAAACACTTACAGAAACTCAAAAAAGGTAGTTAAATCATTTAAAGAACCCAAAAGAAAATCCCCAAAAACCCTAGAGATAATTTCCCCAGTACGGTCGCCAATTCTTCTTATAGCGGGAAAACCCCCCTATGGACTACACTAGGGTTCAACATGTAGGCAGATCTAACCATCTAAAAGTCTCCAACTTCTTATAACTACCCCGATTGTACCCCACATTCATGCATGAACTACAAAGTAAAAAGATCTGGTAACTCTACCTTACACCCCGTGTCCGGTGTCGATCCTTTTGCGTTAGATTTCTCCTCGACTACAAGTCTCCTCCCAGCGCTGACTTGCATTCATACATAGATAAAAAAAGAACTATGAACATGCATTTCATGTATGAATTAGTGGGTTAGATGTCTTGATAAAACATAAATCAAATATGAAGATTAGACACATCATATGGAGAGACATAAAAAGTATTCCTTTTATTAGAATCACAAAGTTTACTTACAATGAGATCGACGAATTCTCCTCAAACCTGGTCTGGGATCCTCTTCACCATGCACCAAATTCTTCCACGTATCCTTCTCCTCTTCAGTCCTCTCTAGGGAAATGGCAAGGATTTGCAATGGAGGAAAAGGGAATTCTGGCTGCAAAATATTGGGGCAAAGGGGGAATACTAAAATGGGTAGAGTTTCTTTGCTCTCATGCTTCCTTTTGGAATGGGACCCCAACCCCTTCTTTTATAGGCCAAAAGAGATAGTAATGGTTGGGTGATTGGCTATGGGCGGTGAAATGTTTAGGTAACATCCCAAATTCCTGTATCCCTTTGCAATTTTTATTTTTCGCGCATTTTGTGAGTATATGCGGGCTGTAATGGTTCATCTAGCATGTGTACACGGGAAATAGTGGTGCAACTAGAGTGTGTACGCGTATTGTAGTGGTGCAGCTAGCATACATATTCAAAAGCATGTTTTTTTAGAAGAGTTGTTCAATGATGGTATGGAAAAGACAGTAGGTAAGATGGCCTGATGCCAGGTATGCATGTCTGGTGCAATTTAGGGTTATAATAATGACCTTGAATTTTTCTTTTGTCGATGCTCCATGAGCAATCATAGGTACATGGGCAAGTATTCCACATAGGGTTATCAACTTTCCTTTAAACAATCTTATTCCTCCCAATGAAGGAACCATAGCAAGATTTCTTAAGATTTCCCAAGTATTTTTTGTCATAATATTCACCCATGTTTTTGCATCTAATACATAGTCTATGTCGAAGTCCCCTATTCTTGTTTCTATGCACTCTTTCTCTTTTAATATCTATGATAAATTGGTGTCTCTGTGATCATTCAGAGTTTCTTTCATCTGCAATAATATAGCCTCTGATTCTTTCTGGGTTTTTAGCATATTCTTAGTCTCTTGGTCTTCCTCAAAGTTTTCTTGTCTCATGTTCATCTTTTCAAATTTAGAAATAATTCTAGGGAAATCCAAAACTTCATGATCCACAAATTTACAACAAAGAAAAGTAGGGATTCTACCAGGGCATTCCTTAGCAAGATGTCCCAGTCTCCTGCAACTATAACAAAGAGTCAATCCTCTCTTTCTCTTAAACGATCCCCAACCTTTCCTGTACTGCAAATTGGGATCACAATGATGAACCTGCAAAAAATTATTTCTAGGATCTTGCATCCATTTGTTAGTCCAACAATTCTTTCTATGCATAGGAATAACATATCTATCACTATATCTATCAAATCTATTCATATCATATCTTCTTTCTCTAGGCTGTTCCCTAGTTTTCAGAGTAGGACCAAATCTATGAAACATACCTAGATCCATTCTTTCGAAACAAAAATTTCCACTTATATTACCTTTATCAAAGCACAAAGCTTTAAGAACTTACCTCTTTTCTTTAGATCAGACTTCTCTTCTTAGCACCGAGCTTCACAAGTCAAGTAGAATACTGCTCACTAGGGTAGTAGATCTATGCACATAGCTTTCTCTTTCCTTCAATTCCCAACAATCACAGTTTCAGGTCCCAGAAACAGAACCATTTGTTGGAATAGGGGTAGACCCGGGGTTCAATGCTTCAACAACGCACCAACAAAACCTTAACTACTGACCCTTTTGACAACACCTGCGAAGTAGATGAAGTCTCACCTAAGGTAGAGGTAGGGGGGGTTGTAGGACTGAAGTGTCTGTAACCTAGCTGGGACACAGATCTATGATCACAGTACTTAACAGAGCACTTAGCAGTTAACATTAATTAGTATTTAACCCTTATTCACATCGTAGGTAAAACCCTAATTATAGAGCATCGTAGTATTCAACAAGATCTAACACATTCAAGCACTTAACACATAGAGATAGATCAAATCTAGCATTCATTCACATTACTAAGCACTGAGATACTATATTAGATGGATCTAACATACATAAGGATAACAACAGTAAGCATAAATCACATCAACCACACAAAACAACCATAACACAGGATATACGTGGTTCACCCCCAGCACGGGGCTACGTCCACCAATTCTTCTTCTTCTTTATTATGTTCTGTCAATCTCCTTACATGCATAGAGCATCAAAACCAACTCTGCATAGGACATGATATCTGGGTGCACCTCGCCAGATCGTCCTTTCCTGAACTTGGCACATCACAAAGCCTCATTATAGTCACTTTCACTTAGCTCTGCAAGTTCTCAACACACAGTGTGCATAGAGATAATTGAATCACACAGATCCAACTACTTACATCACTTGCACTTAGCTTACAACTGACTAGTCATTGACTCGTCGCTGAATCTTTCTTACATCATCTAGCTTTCTATTTATACTTTACAAAATGGGCCTAAACATGCATAAAACCCATGGGCCAACATCCCATACCCATTACATAAACCCTAAATCCAAAAGGTCCACAAAAGGGGGTGAGATCCCTTGATCTCCACTTCACCTGGTGCTTAGTCTTCAACTAGCCCGTCGAAGTCCCAAAATTGGTCAAACGTGACCATTGTTTCCACAAAATCTAGTCAGGGGCCAACAACCAGATCTTTGTGGACGTAGCCCTAGGAGGGGGTGAACCACGGTAAAATATTGTGGTCTATGTGTTATGAATGATTTCTTTTACTATTTTGGTAATCATCAATTAAACAATGAATGGTTAAAACTAACTATAACAACATGCATACATAGTTAATGATGAATGAATCCTAGAATTAAATGAATGATTAATGATGTTAATGCATAAGGAGAAGAATCAAACCACAGTCACCACTCATTCCTAGACTGCAAACACATGAGTATTGCAGTCCCCCATAAAGCTATCTCGGGTGAAACTGCACTATGCACTCTGTGTGTAGCATTGCCTTTTGGTTTACCAGGAGGGCCGATAGTTTTGAGGGTTTTTTTGGAAGCCTATTTGATATTAGAACCTGGGTTAGCCCAAGTAACCAACAAATGGTTCCGTTTCTGGCTAGAACTGCACATGATTGAGTGGATGGGATCTATGGGAGAAAAACATGGAGGATGAAAGCATGGAAGGGAATGTTCATGCCATGGAATCCAATTAATGTGGAGATTGAAATATGGTTGATGAATAAGGAACTTGAGTTTGCACAGAAGGACAACAAAACCCCTAAGTTTACACCGCACAAATATTTCGACAAATATGTGTTTAATGGCTTGCATGAGGTGTTTTTTTGTGATTTCCCGAATTTGTTGTGGGAGTGGTTATTGAGGTTGAAGGATAACCATCATACAAATCAGATCAGACAGCTAGAGTGGCATCCTATGGAGATCACGTCATTACAATGAGTCAATAATAAATTTACACGCATAATAGATTTTGGGTTAGACAATATTATTGTAGGGTTTATCACCGAATTTGCAGTTGATATCGCGGTCCTACACTGCTGTAGAGAAAGAGTTTTTGAAGGGACCCAAAGGTAGGTACATAATATCACTTTATACTTCAATCAAGATTTTATTGTATGAAAAATGTGTGGTGACTATGGAATCAGACAACTAAACTTCCATACGCGCATGGGGGAAGGGGGAGAAGCACTGATATGATGTTGATATATGGACAAGGATATGGATAAGGGGAAGAAAAAGG
The DNA here is from genome assembly GCA_009831015.1 of Picea engelmannii. Lineage (NCBI taxonomy): Eukaryota > Viridiplantae > Streptophyta > Pinopsida > Pinales > Pinaceae > Picea > Picea engelmannii. The sequence goes on from ML842749.1 coordinate 48,745, forward strand.
AGTCCATGGACCCAATCATGATGGAATAGGACCGAATAAAGAAGATAATGGAAAAATATGGAAAGACGTGCGACGAAATACCTTACCAATATAATATGAATAACAAGAAGGGGGCCATAGCCTACAAAGAGGGCTTGGAGAGTGATGAAGAAGAGGTAGAGGATCTTTGGGATATGGAATATATTGAGGAAATCTTGTGCACAACATATGAAAGGAAAAAAAGAGGTCCAGAGTCAAGAACAGAAGGAAGAACTCCAATCCAGATCACCATCAATGTGGAACCTACAACCCCATGTGCGACTAATACACCTGAAAGAACACCAACATTTAGACAACCGATTTTTAGTGGAAGAGGAGCAACAAAACATGGGTCCAATTAAGGACAACCAACTATGGGAGAAGTTTTAGGAAGTGACAATCAATTATATACACTGCGCGGAGGTAGTATTTCAACACGATTCAAAATGGTAGGACAAGATCCCATGATCAGATTACTAGAGTTTTAGGGAGAGGCATCAGTTGACCTTGAAAATCATTTATTCATCTATGAAAATATCTGGGAAGAAAAGAAGATCATAGACGAGGATACAAAACTCACACAGTTAGCTATCACACTAAGAGACCACACACTGGATTGGTACATGAACCTTGATGTAAATAGTCCACAAGGACTACCGAAGACTGTCGCAGAGATGAACAAATTACATGTGAACGTGTTTCAGAAGAAAATCTCAAAGGATCAGTACATGAATGAAATGATTGAAATCAAGAAGAAACCAAGTGAGTCTATTTGGGAGATTTATCAAAGGTTCAAACGTCTGAAAGGTAATTTGATGTATTCAATTACTGACATGCAACATAGACACTTATTTTTGAACTCATCTTTACCACACTTGAAGTATTCTTTGAGACAACAAAAGTTCCAAAATTAGGTAGAGGCTTTGCAAGCTGCCCTGCAACTGGAAGAAAACCAGTATCAATAGATAGATCCAACAATAAAGGAGATGAAGGAAGATATAAAGAATCTGACATTTCAACTAAACCAGAATAAGGGAAAAGAAAAAAGAGGAGTTGTTTGGTGTACGTTATGCAGGACAGAAGGACATCCTAAGAATGAATGTCCAACTTTTGCACAGTACTTGGTAGCAAGGGTGCCAAAACCCTTGCCAATAGGAGGACCATGGTGCACGATTTGTAAGACACATGGGCATGATCCATATCATTGTCCAATGATGCAAAAGTATAAGACAATACGAAAAAGTTCATATTGCAATTTTTACAAATTAGTGGGTCATGATGATAAGAAATGTAGAACACTGGAACTGATGAGGGAACAAACTTCAGACACTTACAAGGAGCAAGTAGAGATGATGACATTGAAAACTGCACCTCATTTAAACTAGGTTCCACCACCATTCAACTCCGCGCAGCCACAGTACAACAATGCGCAACCATAATATAATTGCATGCAATATAACTAGGTACCCCAATACAACACACCGTGAGGAGATAGAGGTGGATTCATAGGTGGAGGATGAGGCAGAGGAGGATTTGGATGAGGAAGAGGGTCAGTAGTATGCCACAACTGACAACAACCAAGAAATTATGCAATGGATTTTCCACTTCCACCTGCGACATGTATGTATTGTGGTGCAACAGACCACGACATAGAAGACTGCCCAACACTATTGGGAAATATTCAGGAAAAAAAGGAACCAAAACAACCTGAATTTCCAGTGGATTTCTGCAGATGCTAGGGATGATGGGAAAAACATAAATATAGTTACTTGAGGATGTTGGGCATAGGAAAATAGGCCTATTTTGAGGAAATATCTATTTTTGGTAAGGTAATATCTAATCTTGGAGAAGAATAGCTGGCAGGAAAAGAAACATGTGAAAAGAAAATCCGCATGCAAGAAGCAAAGCATGCAAGGCGCAAAGGAAGTTAGACTTAACCATTCTAGGGTTAGGGTTTTGGTAAGAGATTGTAACAACTGTTAAGATGGTAAATTGGTATAAATAAAAACCTAGGAAGTCTAGGTCAGGGTTGTTGTTCTGAGGAGAGTGAGCCAAGTATTGTAATCTTGATCTAATTTTGTAAGTTGTATAGCTGTAGAGAGAAAAGTAGAGTAGATCTTGAGGGTTATATCATAGGCTGAGGATCCTGGTGTGATATAGTCAGCCTCATAAAATATCTTAATCCGATTGATGAATATATGTAATGCATACAATGCCATATTCTGCAGAAAACATAGTAACATAGCCTAAGTAGCTAGATGTTTGTGGACGTATCCCAAGAGGGGGTGAACCACAATAACATCTATGTTACATGTATTATTGATTGCGTGTTTCCCTTCTGTCAATAAATAGATAATGAATGGATGAATGAAGAGCTCTATTAGATTTCTTATCTGATTAGATCAATTAGATTGCATGCATAAAATTAATAGATGAATGAATCTTAAGAATAACATAAATAAAAACAAGATCAAGGCCTAAGAAGAGGAAGTACAATCCCAGATGCCCATTCTTCCCTTGACTACAAGCACCTAAGCATTACAGTCACCCATAGAAATATCTCGAGTGAGACTGTGCAATACATTCCATGTGCTTTGTTACCTTCTGGTTTACCAGGAGGGTTGTGTTGGACACACCTACCACACTTAGAGGTGGGGGGGGGTGAATGAGTGTGGGGCTCTTTTTCCCAAAACTTCCCTCTTGCAAAAAACTCATCAATTAGCATTCAACATTTATTCATTGCCAATTGTTGTCATTTATAACCAGTTAGATGTGAGCACATATCAACAATATATCATCAACAAGTCATCACCACAATGAACACAAAGAACACAAGATATATGTACAATTTTTCTTTTTATTACGGACTACAATCCTTGGGGTTTATCAGCAACAATTGAATAGAGTACAACTTTACAAGAGCACCAGCTCTATAATGCAAGACTCAACTTACACCCTCAGCACCAACTGAGATGAGGCAACAATCCTCAACAGATATCAATCCGTCAATAGGTACATGACCTGTCAATAGTACATCCCGCGTGTGAACGTACCCTGGCTCACTACAACCCGCGTGTGAAGATGACCGGTGTATAATGCAGCAAGAATATGCTTTTGAGCAACATGCTCAGATCCTCTAGAGCCTGCAATCACTTTCACTTCTATCTTCCACTGTCCAAACTGACCCACATCCAGTCACAACACATACAAGCTCTCCAATAGCTTGCTCATGCTCCATAACACATTAATATGGATGCTATCTCAATCATGTATAAATAACTAGTATACCATAGCAATCATGTCACTACTGAATCACAAGAGTGATGCTCACTCCATCAACCAAATCAATCAAACTAAACCACATCATAGAATCCATACCAAGAATTCCCTAATCATTCACAACACATCAAACAATAATATCCATCAAGACAATAATGTAACCATACCAGTGTCTTAGTGATAGATCTGAGGCCATAGAATGCATATCTGGAACCTGCCTCATCATCCAAGAGCTTGACACCAGCTCAAACACAAATCTCCATGATTTTATCCACCCCACGCTCCCTATACATAGTCAGATCGCATGTACACTCACCATATACACAGCCAGCCCGCGTGTACACTCACCCTATACACAGACAACCCGCATGGGCATCATAAAATAAGGGTTTCTGTGAATCTGAGACTTTTATCGTCAAGATCTCCGACATTGCCAAAACTTTGATGCGTCCATGAGATCCTCCTCTTGCTCTCTTCCTTAGAATAGATCTTCAATCATGCTCAAGAGATCCACACCAATAAGATGCTCTCACAAGAAGTTCTCCATCAATACTTCACAAGATATTCACAAGAAGCTCTCCATTGATCCACAAGGATTCTCACCAAAAATGTACCTTTTTACAAGAGATCCTAGCTTCTTATTTATACTTTCATATTCTAGTTCACTTAACCCATTTTTAGGTTACTTAACCCATTTCTAGGTCACTTAACCCATTTTCTTTATTTTAGGGTTAACCACTTTCTATGAATAGAAAGTTCTCCAATACTTTATCATTTAAATATTCCTTCTTGATTTTGTCACTTTTCTTTATCATTTAAATAATCTATCTTGATTTTGTCACTTTACTTTATCATTTAAATAATGATTTCTTCTTTTCAATCACTTTTACTTCTTTGACCTTTTGGGACTTCAAGCCATCATATTGGGGTCCTCCAACTTCATAAGGGCATAACTCTCAAACCATGAGGAGTTATGTGACATTCCACATACCATTGGAAATGGCATACTAAGCACTATCCATCTAGGATAGTTTCACCAACAACTTCATTGATCTTCATCTCATTATTCCACATACAAGCATGGGTCCTCCAACCATTCTCCTAGGATAACTCAATCTGTAAAGCGTCTTCCCGTGAGGGCTTTCACCATAAGGGGACCACTTTGGAGTTCATCCATTTGTGCACCTTATCAACCATGATAAAACAATAATGATTCATCTTTGCATCAAATCACCACTGCATCATATATATCAACTATGCATCATGTATCAATGATAACTCATTGATCCATTTTCATCAATTGGTTTCCACTTGGACATATATCATCCTCATCAAGGGCATCATATCAATGATCCATATTCATCAATTGGTTTCTACTTGGACATATATCATTCTCATCAAGGTCATTATATCAATCAATTACTTGACATCAATCAAACCAAACCATTTACATCAATGACATATGATCCAACAATCTCCCAAATAATCAAACCATTGGCATCAATGACAACATGATCCAACAATCTCCTCCTTTGGCATTGATGGCAATACCAACATTGATGTAAACTCCAATTACCAATTATTGATGTCAACATGTAGACAAGGAATTCTCTACATCAATAATTAGTGTGACTATCTCTCCACATCAATATTTCCCATCAATAGACATCAATCACATCAATGTGATTATCTCTTCCCCTTTGACATCAATGGCAAAGGACCATTCTCCTCTTTGGGGCTGCTCCCCCTGTCTTGTTGCCACTATATAATCTCTCCCCTTTTGAATAAGGGATATCAATCTGATGTAATGCTGAAAATACATCGAACATACTCCCCCTGTGACCATCGCTCCCCCTGGAATTATGCCTCTGTGCTCTTTCTTCAAATATAGGTCTCTTTTCTAGGTATGCATCTGATAAACATCTCCTCCTAGAATCATGGGAATAAGAATGACTCCCCCTAAGGGTATGTCTCCCCCTATCTTCTCTGCAAGATGAACAATATGCTACCATATGATGATCCTTGGACCTGTTCATGCATCAAACTTGTGCTATACCATTCATCATGAAACAAAATATATGTCAACAATGAAATAGGGAATCATGAACAACATATCTACCAAGTGCATCATGTACCAAAATGTTCCCACCATGCACAACACCCATGTACATCGACCATGTACATCAAAAATGTGCCAAAATATATCATCCATGAAATGTATCCACCATATGCCAACATGTGCATCTACCAATATGCCAACATGTGCATCCACCAATTATGCCAATCATGTGCATCCACCAATATTCCAACCATGTGCATATGTATGCCAAGTCCTCCATAACATGTGCCAATCATCCAATCGTATGTCTCAAAATGTAGCCCTGATCCATATGAAAAATGCATGCACCATGATATTAACATATGCTTCCAATAATACATCATAAGATATACCAGCCATGTACACCACCATCATCACAGAATGATTAATCCCAACAGATCAACATCAATCCATACTCTTGGGTTAGTGCCATGCACCCAATTTTTATTTTTATTATACCATTGTGTGATCTCACCATGAAAACCTGCAGCAAATAGTGTCAGAACCTGCAATAAATAATGTCAGATCCTGTAATATAGAGTTATACCATCATATCAAACTCCAAGCCGTGTGCATTTCCTTTTTCCCAAGGCTTTTCAACATACATGCAGTCTGATGCACCACTGAGCGCATGTGTACGCGACCTATTCAAGGTCAACACGCGTGTACATGCGATTGCCACCACTATTACCTGCGTGTGCCTTAGTAGATGACACTTTTGAAATTTCATTCAATCTTTCATTCCGATCTGGCTGCTCTGTCTTCTTCACCCACTTCTATAGATTACCCTTCTCTTCAGAACTTGAGCTCTGAGTATCCATCTTTTCAAAGATGTCTCCCTTTCTGAATTCATTTCTTCTTCTAGCCATGTTATGTGAAGTCCTCATCATGGACTTTCATCTTGTGTTCCAGCACTCCTAGGATTTGTGGCCAAATCCACTATAGCTATAGCATCTCATGGAGTTACAATGAACAACAATATGTCCTACTTGATCACATCTCCAACACCTCATGGTGTTATGAAATCTTCCATTATATCTTCTTTCATAAGATCTACACTCAAAATATTTGTGACCATATACATTACATGAATAACAATACCCATAAAAAACACTTTCATACCTTTGCTTTGGTGTCTCAAGAATGGCTTCTTGATGTCTTCCTTGCTTTGTTCTTTTGAAATTTTCTTTGCTTTGTGTAGATGGTTGTTTTGCAACATTGTCTTCCCCTTTTGATGGACTTACCTCATGCTTCTTTGAGGTTCTTGCTTCAGCATGTTTATTTTCTCCTTTGTATCCAAGACCTGATTTATCACAGGATGGTCTTTGACTTTCCAAGATCTCATCCAAGATTCGTGAGCTATTCAAGAATTTGTTTGACTTCTCTACCTTCTTTCTAATGTCAACAATTTCAGCTTCTAATTTTCAACATGAATCTTCCTTTTCATTTATTTGAATCTTTAATAGTTCCTCTATTCTTTTAGCTTCTTCAAATTGGGTCTTGAGATGGACAATAGTTTCAAGACTTTTACTAATCTCATCATCTATTTTCATGTCTTCTTTTTCATTCTTTAGTCTTGTGATCTCCTCTTCCTTTTCTTCTAATTTAGAACTCTCTTCTTGTTCTTTGATCATTTCTTTTAACTTCAAGACGTGCCTTAGAATTCTCCTAAGAAACATCTTAGTGTTATCCAAAAGATAGTTATAGTGTGTATAAAAATGATCACTTCCATTGTCGCAAGAGTTGACTCTAGGCTGTAAAAGGGCCAAGCCTTAGCACATTTTAAAAGAAATAAATTTTGTTGATTTATCAGTCATAGGAGGCTTCTAGAACTAGGTCTAAAACAATCATTTCCCTCATTTATAGATAAGAAACGAAAAGGCATGACCTCGTTTGTCTAATTCATTTTAAAATCATGAGGATGGATAGAAGATAGAGGATGAACAAAACTGAAAGAAAAAGCCAGGTATCCAATTCTGATAAGTCTGGTCCTCCTTTCAATAGAAGAAATAACACCAAACTTCAAATATCTGAACATAGGTCTTGTCTCACTCATAGCAAGACAGAGGAAAAGCTATGAACAAATAAAAATTGTAAATAAGGAAAAACAATTAAGATGCAGGTCTTGTTCTACTCACAGCAAAACAAAGGAAAAACTGCACTTTAAGGTAGGCTTTAAATTAGCTACAGCAGAAATATTACTGAATTGTAACCATTACAAGCTGAATTAATGAATGGAAGGAAGAAAGAGAAGTGATGAAAACTTCAGAAACAATAACACAGGAAGAAGACAAAATTAGACACTGACAAGGTGTAGAATCTCTTGGCACTCTGTTCTATATTTGCTGAAAAGGAATGCATTACAAACCCAGCCTCCAAAAGGCTCCCGGGCTATTCCCCTCCTCTTTTCTTCAAGAAGATACAATAATATATGTCTTTTGCCCCCTTTCAAATAACTGAAAAATGATTTGGATTCCAAAAGAAATCCCTCTAGAAATGAAAAGGCATTTCATGTAGGTATTGAGGTCGAAATCCTCCCAAAAGATAACAACAATTACTATCAAATTCATAAACTTTCTGCCATAGAAAATGGGCCGAACTGTTGAAAAATGGGGCTGCGGTTATGGTTCTGTATATCTCGAATCATGACATCTGTGTATAAAATGAAGGAGGTTTTTGTTCATCTATTTTCTCTGACCAAAAACCTCTCTCGGTTTCCTGAGATCCATTTCCATTTTCCCCAGATCTGCCTTTCAAAAATATGTGTCAAACGGAGAAATTCTGAGATCCGAAAATTAAGGCTCGGAGATGGATTAGATTCTCCCAATATGTGACACCTGTAGGAAAAATGAGGGACTTTATTGATCTCTGATGTGTTAGGCACAAAAAGCTCCGAACGTTTCTCAAAATGTTATTCGAGTCGCTCAGAATCATCATTTGAAAATGATGACTCAGCATAGTAAAAAATGCCACATTTCTGAAAACGAACCTCCTCTTTCGGGGGACTTTTGACTGCCTTCCCAAGCTACAAATGAAAATATGAATGTACCAATGGAAATCCTAGGATCTGTATATGTCAATCGACCATTTGAGCGAACAAAACGACCTCTCCACGGCTAAGAAAACTGATTTTTTGCTGAGGCAATTTTTTGCATATGAAAAATCTGCGATTTCGGTGGCTAACACGTCAAAAACAAAGGTATCTTAGTTGTCGAAAGTCTTGGCTTTCGGTGGATAACAGTGCAATTTCGGAGCGTCGTAAACCACCGAAAGTCCTAAAACCCTGATTTTGGGATTTCGAGATTTCGGGTTTCGGGAAATAGAAAACAAAAATTTCGTCGACCAAACCTTCGATGGCCGAAACCCGAAATGATGACATGGCATTTTGTAAAACCTTATTTTAGTGATTTTATTTCCATTTATTGCATTTTTTTTTTGTTTTTTTTGTTTGTTTTTTTGTTCCTCCTCTTGAGCTTTTCCTCCATGTGATGCTTGAGTGCTTAGTCTCGGCCGATACACTTTCGGCAGTTAAGGGCATATGAAAACTGAGATTTAAGCTACCAAAAGTCTGCACTTTTGGTAGCTAAACACTATAAATTTTTTCCTCCTAAGCTACCGAAAGACAAAATTTCAATAGTTGTTCCAACAACTCCTATACATGTATAAACCCTCTTCAATTTCCTTTTGAAGTTTTAATAGATTTCATTCTATTCTTTTCATGGTATAAATACCATCAAACTTTACACAAACTATATCTACATCTTCTTCTTCACTTGTAGAGAAAAATTCATCATCATCATCATTGCAATCAAGGGATTTAGAGTGTTCTTTACCTTCATTTGAAATATCCTCATGATCTTCCTTTTTTCCAACATCAACACATACTTCTTTGCCTTCATTTTAAGTGTCTTCAAGATCTTCCTTTGTGCTATTATCACTTGATTCTTTATCTTCCCTTGAAATGTTTTCAAAATCACATTTAGAAATAATTCATTCAAGAGTTTTTGATGATTCTTTACCTTTGATGATCTTGATGGAGTGGTCTTCAATTTATTCTTTCTCTTCCTTGCTTTGATATGTCTCCTCTAGCTTTAGCCATAGATCCTTGGCGGATGTGCATTGTCCCATGCTCTCTTTGATAGGGCTTGAGAGTCCACTAAGAATTGTTTTGAGAGCCAATGCATCATTCTTCTTCCCTTCCCTTTGAGCTGCAAACTTTGACTTGTTCTTCAACAGAACATATCCACCGATGGTTGCCTTCCAAATAGCTGCCCCCATTGTCTTCAAATACACTCTGATCTCTATTCTCCAAGTAGAATAGTTTTCCTCATCAAGGATTGGAACTTCATCATCCATTTGTGTGTCTATGGATCTCCTTCAAGCTTGTTAAGGCTTGTAGTGAAGGCCTTCTTTGATACCAATTGTTGGACACACCTACCACACTTAGAGGGGGGGGGTGAATGAGTGTGGGGCTCTTTTTCCCAAAACTTCCCTCTTGCACAAAAACTCATCAATTAGCATTCAACATTTATTCATTACCCATTGCTGTCATTTATAACCAGTTGGATGTGAGCACATATCAACAACATATATCAACAATATATTATCATCAAGTCATCACCACAATGAACACAAAGAACAAAATATGTATGTACAATTTTTCTTTTTATTACAAACTACAATCCTTGGGGTTTATCAGCAACAACTGAATAGAGTACAACTCTACAAGAGCACCAGCTCTATAATGCAAGACTCAGCTTACACCCTCAGCACCAACTGAGATGAGGCAACAAGCCTCAACAAATATCAATCTGTCAACAAGTACGTGACCTGTCAGTAGTGCAGCCCGTGTGTGAATGCGCCCTGGCTCACTACAGCCCGCATGTGAATGCGACCAGTGTATAATGCATCAAGAATATGTTTCTGAGAAACATACTCAGATCCTCTGCAGCTTGCAATCACTTTATCTTCTGTCTTCCACTATCCAAACTGACCCACAGCCAGTCACAACACATCCAAGCTCTCCAATAGCTTGCTCATGCTCCACAACACATTAATATGGATGCTATCTCAATAATGTATAAATAACTAGTATACCATAGTAATCATGTCACTACTGAATCACAAGAGTGATGCTCACTCCATCAACCAAAACAACCAAACTAAACCACATCATAGAAGCCATACCAAGAATTCCCTAAGCATTCACAACACATCAAACAATAGTATCCATCAAGATAATAATGTAACCATACTAGTGTCTTAGTGATAGATCTGAGGCCATAGAATGCAGATATGGAACCTGTCTCATCATCCAAGAGCTTAGCACTAGCTCAAACACAATTCTCCATGATTTTATCCACCCCACGCTCCCTGTACACAGTCAGCCCACATGTACACTCACCATATACACAACCAACCTGCGTGTACACGCACCCTATACACAGACAACCCGCGTGGGCATCAGATAATAGGGTTTTCTATGAATCCGAGACTTTTTCCGTCAAGATCTCTGACATTGCCAGAACTTTGATGCGTCCATGAGATCCTCCTCTTTCTCTCTTCCTTAGAATAGATCTTCAATCATGCTCAAGAGATCCACACCAATAAGATGCTCTCACAAGAAGTTCTTCATCAATACTTCACAAGATATTCACAAGAAACTCTCCATTGATCCACAAGGATTCTCACCAAAAATGTACCTTTTTACAAGAGATCCTAGCTTCTTATTTATACTTTCATCTTCTAGGTCACTTAACCCAATTTTAGGTTACTTAACCCATTTCTAGGTCACTTAACCCATTTTCTTTATTTTAGGGTTAACCACTTTCTATGAATAGAAATTTCTCCAATACTTTATCATTTACATATTCCTTCTTGATTTTGTCACTTTTCTTTATCATTTAAATAATCCATCTTGATTTTGTCACTTTACTTTATCATTTAAATAATGATTTCTTCTTTTCAAGAACTTTTACTTCTTTGACCTTTTGGGGCTTCAAGCCATCATATGGGGTTCCTCCAACTTCATAAGGGCATAACTCTCAAACCGTAAGGAGTTGTGTGACATTCCACATACCACCAGAAATGGCATGACAAGAACTATCCATATAGGATAGTTTCACCAACAACTTCATTTATCTTCATCTCATTATTCCACATACAAGCATGGGTCCTCCAACCGTTCTCCTAGGATAACTCAATTCGTAAAGCGTCTTCCCATGAGGGATTTCACCATAAGGGGACCACTTTGGAGTTCATCCATTTGTGCACCTTATCAACCATGATAAGACAATAATGATTCATATTTGCATCAATTCACCACTGCATCATATATATCAACTATGCATCATGTATCGATGATAACTCATTGATCCATCTTCATCAATTGGTTTCCACTTGGACATATATCATACTCATCAAGGGCATCATATCAATGATCCATATTCATCAATTGGTTTCCACTTGGACATATATCATTCTCATCAAGGTCATTATATCAATCAATTATTTGACATCAATCAAACCAAACCATTTACATCAATGACATATGATCCAACAATCTCCCAAATAATCAAACCATTGGCATCAATGACAAACCATTGGCATCAATGACAACATGATCCAACAGGTTGATAGTTTTAGAGGGTTTTGTTGGAAACCTGTTTAGATTTGAACTTGGGTCAGCCCAAGAGTAGGAAGGAAGATTAATAACCAACAAATGGTTCTGTTTCCAATTGGAACTGTATGGGATTGAGTGAAGGGGATTCTTGAAATAATCACATAGAAAATGAAAGTGTAGAAGGGGACGTTAAGACCGTGGAATCCAAAAAAGGAGGAGATTGAAAGATGGTTGAAAATAAACAAGCTTGAGTTTGCGTAGAAGGATAAAAGGAACCCTAAAATTACACCACACAAATATCTAGACAAGTACGTGTTCAACGACTTACATGAGGTATTTTTCTGTGATCTCCCACATATGTTGCAAGAGTAGATATTAATATTAAAAGACAACCACCCTACAAATCGAATTAGACAGCTCGAGTGGAATCCTATGGAGATCGCGCAGTTACAACAAGTTAACAAAAAATTCACGCGTGCAGTATATTTTTGGTTAGACAACATTGTTGCAGGATTTATTACAGAATTTGCAATAGATACCGTGAAGTCTTACATTGCAACAGAGAAGGAGTTTCTAAAAGGAACTAGAGGAAGGCATATCATATTGATGTATACTTCAATCAATATCTTACTGTATAATAAAGGTGTAATGAATATGGCATAAGACAACTAAACTTCCCTGCGTGCATGGGGGAAGGGGGGAAGCACTGACAAAAGCTGGAAAGATGGAGGGAGAGATCAATAAGGGAAAAAAGGAGGCCATGGACCCAATCATGATGGATGAGGACTAGATCAGACAAATAATGGAAACAATGGGAAAGACACACAATGGAGCACCCTACCAATATAAGTTGAATAATAATAAGGGAGCCATAGCTGAGAGAGAGGGCTTGGACAATGATGAGGAAGAGGTAAAGGATCTTTGTGTTGTAGAGAAGATAGAGGAAATTATGTGCACAACATATGAAAGGAAGACAAGTGGTCCAAGGGAAGGAACAAAAGGAAAAACTCCCATCCATTTTAGTGTTAGTGTGGAACCCATAACCCCATGTACGACTAATACACTAGAAATAACACCAACATTTAGACAACCAAATTTTAGTGGAAGGAAGACAACATGAAACACAACTAAAGAAGGAGAAACAACTAGAGGAACCAATTCAGGAAGTAGTGGTCAAGTATCTACCCCACATGGAGGTAGTAGTTCATCACCGTTCAAGATGGCAGGACATGATCCCACCATTAGGTTACCAGAATTTAAGGGAGAAGCATCAGAGGATCCTGAAAGTAGTTGTTCATGTGTGAGAAGATCTGGGAATCAAAACAGATCACAAATGAGGATACAAAACTTTTACAGATAGAAATCACACTAAGAGACTATGCACTAGATTGGTACATGAACATAGCTGTAAAAAGTCCACCGGGAACAACAAGAACAATTGTAGAGGTAAAAAGACTACTGATAAATGAGTTTCAAAATCCAAGCTCTGAAGATCAATATATGAATGAGATGATTGAAATCAAACAGAAACCAAGATATTTTGTCTAGGAAATTGACCAGATATTTAAATGTTTTAAAGTTAAACTGAAGTATGCCATGACTGACATGCAACATAGACATCTCTTTGTGAATTGACTGCTACCACATTTGAAATACCCACTAAGACAAGAAAAGTTCCAAACTTAGGCAGAGGCTCTGTAGGAAACATTTAGAACTAGAGAAAAACCAGTATGAGAAGACAGATCCAACCATAGAGGAGTTGAAGGATGATCTGAAGAATCTAACCTTTCAACTAAATTAGAATAAGGAAAAGGGAAAAAGAGATGTTTTTTGGTGTACCACATGTAGGATAGAAGGACACCACAAGAATGAATGTCCAACTTTCACGCAGTACATGGAAACAAAAGTGCCAAATCCTTTGCCAACAGGAGTACCCTAGTGTGAGATTTGAAAAATGCATGGGCATGATCCATATCATTGTCCAATGATGCATAAGTACTAGACAATGCCCACTAATTCATACTATAATTTTTTCAAGTCAGTGGGTCATGATGATAAAGACTGTAGAACAATGGATCTGATGAGGGAAAGAAATTCAAATATGTATAGTGTGTAGGCATAAATGATGATAAGGCAAGCTACACCACATTTCAACCAGGTACCACCTCCATATAATAACGTGCAGTAGTAGTACAACACTGTGCAACTGCGATATAACACTGTGCAACATCAGTATAACCCCACACAGTATAATCAGGTGCCTCAGTACAATGAACCATGAGAAGATTGAGGTGGATACATAGGTGGATACAGAGGTGGATGATTAGGTAGAGGAGGATTTGGAAGAGGTAGAGGTCCAATAGTGTTCCATAACTGCCAATAACTAGGACATTATGCAAGGGAATTTCCACTTCCACCAGCGACATGCAAGTACTGTCGCACAACCGACCATGACACAGAAGATTGTATAACACTCTTGGGGAAGATACAAGAAAAGAGGAATCAGAACAATCAAAATGTACAATGTATTTCTACAAAAGACCGAGAGGATGGAAGGAACATCAACATAGTCATGCACAGAGGAGCTAAGATAGGACCCGATGCAATAAGACAAGATCCAACAAAACACCAATGGGTGAAGAAAAATACTGAACCACATAAGAAGTTCGATGTGGTAAAAGAAAAATAAATATTCAAGGAGGCAATACATGAGTTTCTAAAGAGAGATGTTGCATCTACATCAACTGTGCAACATACTCAGAATGTACCAATGTATGAAATTCCCTCCTCAATGGACCACACCAGTGAAGCACAACCTATACAACAAGTAAGTATTATAAGGACTTTCTTGCAATCTTGTGTTAAAATACTAAATGACCCATCATCTGTCAAAATTTTTCAAAATATGTTAGAAAGATGTAACACATATGTAGAGGGGAAGTTAGAGAAGAAAACAATCAATCACCTCCATACAATAATGAGGACAAGAAGATAATTTAGAATGAATGCCAACATTGGAGATTTCAACATGGGGGACATTATACTGGATTTATGCTCTGAGGTAAATGTGTTATCCAAGAAGACATGGAAATGTATGGGAGAGCCCATACTAGGCTATTCATCTGTCCAGTTGAAATTAGAAAACCAAAACACAGTCCTACCAATTAGAAGGCTTAAGGGTGCGACAATAGATTTGGATGGAGTGCACACTAAGGCCAACTTTGAAGTGATAGAAATAGTAGATGGTACAACACCTTATCCAACATTTCTTGTCTTGGATTGGGCATTTGATAACCAAGATATAATCAACTTTAATACAAGGAAGATGAAATTTGAATCAGAAGAATATAGAGTCATTGCACCATTAGACCCTTAAGAAGGGGAAAGGTTCATAGAACCAACTTGTATGGATTTAGAAGAGATAAACTAGTTGTACAGAACCAAAGTGCGTGAAGAAGATTGTGTCAACCCAACTGTATATGGAGTATGTTGGCATAGGGGCAGACCCAGGGTTCAACACTTCAACAATGCACCAACAAAACCCTAACTACCGACCCTTTCAGCAACACCTACGAAGCAGATGAAGTCTCACTCAAGGTAAAGGCAGGGGTGGTTGCAGGACTCAGATGTATGCAACCTTAGCTGGGACATGGATATGTGATTACAACACCTAACAAAGCACTTATCAGTCGTTATTCATCAGTACTTAATCTTAGTTCACAGCACAGACAAACCCTAATTACAGAACAACGCGGTATACACCCAGATCTAATATATAGAAGCACTTAGCATAAGGAAGCAGATCAAATCTAGCATCTTACTCACTTCATTAGGCACTAAGCTATCATATTCATATAAGAATACATTATTGCACTAAGCATAAATCATAAGAACCATAAAACAACCATACAAAGCAATCATAACACAGGATGTACGTGGTTCACCCCCATCCCGGGGCTACGTCCACCAACTCTTCTTCTCTTTATTATCTTCTATCAATCATCTATATGCACAAAGCCACAAGATCCTACTCTACATAGGATAGGAGATCTGTGTGCACTTTTCTAGATCCTCCTTCCCTAAGCTAGGTTATAGCACAAAGCCTTCTTCCAATCTACACAAGATTTTACATTCATTTGCACTTAGCTCTGCAAGTCTTACACGATGTGCACAAAGCCTAATCACATAGATTAGATTTGCACGTAGCCAAAAAGGTACTTAGCCATCGAAATTCACTACATTTCCTAGATATCTATTTGTGCATTACAAAATTGGGCCTAAACATTGGTAAACCCATGGGTCGACATTCCCATACCCGTTACATAATCCTGAAACCCAAAAATCCCTAAAAAGGGGCCGAGATCCCGTGATCTCCGCTTCAACTTGCACTTTGCCATCAACAGCCCGTCGAAGTCCCAAAATAGGTCAAACCTGACCAAGGATCTCCAAAACTTGGTCAAGGGAAAACAGGGCCCCAACACTCACCTGTGACTCATCTCGATTCACTCTCATCTGGGTAGCTTTGCCTCAAATGCCTTGAGCTTGGCTTGGGCTGCTTCAACCTGGTGCTTCACCAGGGCCTCCTTTACAGAATGCTTGAAGACACTAAATTCGTCTGACATACATAGCCATAATCTGATATCTTGGTTGATGAACAAACGCTCAATGCAATAGAACAGGGGTCGAAATCTCAGTAAACACAACACGGTAACAATGAGTTCTCTTGTTGGTTTGGATACAATTCGCGAAAGTGTTCTCGGTGCAAAAATCAATGAAATAAGTAGACAATGATGTAACAAATCTCTCCAAAGAGTGAGAAGTTTTCATCAATGCAGTTTTGTCCATTATGGCACGGTCCCAATGGTCTGATGATGAGCTTTCTAGTCATAACTGTTGTTCTAACCATTCAGGAGTGTCAAGATAACAGTTATAATTCTTCCAATAGTCATATCGCTCTGCCATGAAGAAGCTCCACCTTGCGTTATTCTGATATCCCAACGAAGTTCCATTTTTTCAAACCCTCCTTCTGTGAAGTCCCCTCTGGAACCTCCTGCAACTTTTCTAGCTTTGCTCTCTTCTTATTGAGCTTTCTAGCCTTCTTCCATCTGCGTCTCGATATTCCTCTTTCCATTATGATTCTTATCTCCTATTGGCATAGTAACTTTGCATTGTTTATGGTATTTACTAGGGTTCAAGGGCAATACTTATTCTTTGTCTGGGGTAGGTGCTCTACGCTCTTGTACAGACAGGTGTTTCAAGTCTTCCTGTGTTCTTTCAACTGCGACATCCAGATATCTGGTCCTGAGTAGCTTCGACTGGTCTTCTTGTTCTTCTAATAAGCGCGCTATTCTCCTAGCCATGAAGTCTCTTAGGTCTTGTTTTTTCTATTCTAGAGCTTCCTCTTCTTTTCTTCGGGTTTGATCTTTCTCAATCTAGGTTTTTCCTAGTAACATAGAAAATTGGGCGTTGTTCTCAATAAATTTAACAACCTCAAATTCTTCCTCTGTCGAAGTTCCATGAGCACTCATAGATGTCTGGGTAAGTCTTCCTCGTAGGGCTATCAACTTTCCTCTAAATAATCCTATTCATCCCAATGAGGGAATCATAGCAGGCTTCCCTAAAATTTTCTAGGTTCTTTCTGTCATGATATTCACCTTTTTTTCCTCATCCAGAACACAATCAATGTTGAGGTCTCCTATTCTTGTTTCTACGAACTCTTTTTATTTGAATATCTCTGATAAGTTGATATCTTGGTGATCATTCAGGGTTTATTTCATTTGCAATAGTACAGTCTCTAATTCTTTCTGGGGCTCTGCCATGGTCTTAGTTTCTTGGCCTTCCTCAAGTTTTTCTTGTCTCATATTCATTCTTTCAACCTTAGCAATCATTCGTGCGCAATCCAAAACTTCATGGTCCATGGCTCTACAACAAAGACAACTAGATCTTCTACCAGGGCATTCCTTAGAAAGATGTTCCAGTCTTCTGCAACTGTAACAAAGATTTAATCTTCTCGTTCTCTTAAATGATCCCCAACCTTCCCTGTACTGCACACTAGGATCATAGTAGCTAACATGCAAAAAATTATTTCTAGGATACTGCATTCATTTTTTAGTCAAAACATTCTTTCTATGCATAGGAATCATATATATTTCATCATGTCTATCAAATCTAAACATATCAAACCTTCTTTCGTCTAGCCGTGCCCTAATTTTCAAACTAGGACAAAATTTATCACACATACCTAGATCCATACTTTCGAAACAAACATTTCCACTTATCTTACCTTTTCAATCAAAAATTTTCACTGTTCTTACCTTTATCAGAGCACAAAGCTTCAAGATATTACCTCTTTTCTTTAGATTAGAATTCTCTTCTTAGCATAGAGCTTCACAAATCGAATAGAGTACTGCACACTAGGGCAACAGATCTAGGCACAGAGCTTTCCTCTTTTCTTTAGTTCCCAACAATCATAGTTTCAGGTCTAGACAACAAAACCTTTTGTTGGCACAGGGTCAGACCCATGCTTCAACGCTTCAACAATGCACCAAAAAAACCCTAACTTCTGGCCCTTTCGGAAACACCTGCGAAGCAGATGAAGTCTCACTCGAGGTAGAGGCAAGGGTGGTTACAAGACTCAGATGTTTGCAACATTAGCTGGGACACAGATATGTGATTACAAAACCTTAACAGAGCACTTAACAGTCGTTATTCATCAATACTTAATCTTAGTTCACAGTGTAGACAAACCCTAATTACAAAAAAACATGGTATTCACCCATATATAATATATAGAAGCACTTAGCATAAGGAAAGATATCAGATCTAGCATCTTACTCACATCATTAGGCACTAAGATATCATATTGATCTAAGCATACATTATTGCACTAAGCATAAATCATATGAACCATAAAACAAACATAACATAGGATGTACGTGGTTCACCCCCAACTTGGGGCTACGTCCACCAACTCTTCTTCTCTTTATTATCTTCTGTCAATCATCTATATGCAGAAAGCCACAAGATCCTACTCCGCACAATACAAGAGATCTGTGTGGACTTTGCCAAATCCTCCTTCCCTGAGCTAGGTTATAGAAAAAATCCTTCTTACAATCTACACAAGCTTTTACATTCACTTGCACTTAACTTTGCAAGTCTTACACAGTGTGCACAAAGTCTAATCACACAGATCAGATTTTCACTTAGCCAAAAAGGTACTTATCCATTGACATTCACTACATCGCCTAGATATCTATTTATACGTTACAAAATCAGGCCTAAACATGGGTAAAACCATGGGTCGACATCCCCATACCCGTTACATAATCCTGAAACCCCAAAATCCCTAAAAATGGGCCGAGATCCCATGATCTCCGCTTCAACTTGCGCTCTGCCTTCGACAGCCTGTCGAAGTCCCAAAACAGGTCAAACCTAACCAAGGATCTCTAAAAATTGGTCAAGGGCCAATATAGTACTTAGCTGGAGGAGCATCACATCATGTGCTTCTGAATTAGATATAGGTTTGGATAATTGGTAGCAGATATTACATGAAGTTTCCACAAGAAGGTGCGTAAGAATAGATTGCACAATAAGATGGGTGGGTACCGAGATAAGAGAACCTCCCAGTTTTCATGGCTTAAATGACTTAGAGGAATTTATCACAAGATACAAAGAGGAATTGTTAGAGATTCAAAGGCTCTTATCCATGGACTTTCCACTCAAGGAAACACCTACAAGATGGTGGGGTGCACATAAACAATAGTTAAGGAATGGTACCAATGTAAGAGGTTACTACGCATCTGATTCAATGCAGAACAGAGGAGCAATAAGATGCAAAGATATGATGGAAAGGGGACACCAATTTTTTTTTTGGAGAAGTGTAGAACATTATGGAAGTTGACACCACCAGAGGAATGGCCTCATCACTTCATCCATACACTAGAAGGAATTCCAGAAAACTGGTATGTAGATCAGGAACTGCACACAGGAACTGTAGAATGGAAAACACTACAACAAAAATTTATAGTAACCTTCTCATTTGAACATGAGAACCCAAAAATTGGTTCAACACTAAAGCAAAGAAGAGGTATAATATTTATCAATGAACCATAGGTGGAACTCATGATAGAATATCAACAACAGATTAGATAGATAGTCAAGGAACTACTGTCATGCTATCATGTGCAGGAAGAAGCACCAGATGAAGATGACCCGCACAACATCCAAATTACATAAATTGAGGGAGAAAGACAAGTGGAAGGTCCATCTCTGGATTCATAAGTATTTTTTGTGCCAATCAAGGTGAAGAAAGTCAACATTGGGACAACTGATAATCCCAAAATGGACAGCATTGGAGACTACTGGGATGAACACACAGTAGAAAGAATAATAGAGTTACTGCGTGAATACAATGACCTATTCCCAATGACCTTTACAGATATGAAAGGCATAGCAGGAGAGCTAGGAGAGATGAATATGCCTCTCAAACATGAGGCTAGATCTGTCAGACATAGACCTTATAGACTAAATCCAATATATAAGGAGAAACTGAAAGCATAAATTGACAGAATGTTGGAAAATGGTATCATAGAACCAGTAGAGGAATCTGAATGGATAAGCCCCATGTTAGTCCAAGAAAAGAAGCAAGGGGGGATCAAGATTTGTGTAGAGCTAAGGAAACTGAGTGATGCTTGCCTACCTGATCCCTTTCCTACTCCTTTTACAGATGAAGTCCTAGAGAATGTGGGAGGCCAGGAAGCATACTCATTTACATATGGATTCTCAGGCTACCATCAGATCAATATAGCTCTAGAATATAGGTATAAGAATAATTTTTCCACAGAATGGGGATCATACCAATAAATAGTCATGCCTTTTGGCTTGAATAATGCACCAACAATGTTTTCAAGAGTAGTCATAACCGCTTTTAAGGAATTCATACACCAATTTTTAAAAGTATATCTGGATGAATGGACTGTGTATAGTCTGTTAAAAAATCATGTAGAAGTATTAAGGCTAATGTTGGAAAGATGCAGGCAGTGTCAGATATCATTGAATATAAAGAAATGCATTTTTAGGACACCTTTTGGAATATTATTGGGCCATATAGTGTGCAAAAAAGGATTGCTAGTAGATCCTACCAAGATTGCAGTCATTGTCAATTCACCACCACCAAAATTAGTGCACCAGTTGAGAGAAACATTGGGA
>WSFP011329653.1:0-39378 GCA_009831015.1 Picea engelmannii
TTACAAGATATTGTTAGCATCCATATATACATATATATTCAATGCTAGCTATCAACATCACAAAAACATACCTCGCTGATCCCATTCCTCCCCAGGAGGCAACATCATATCTGGGTCATCTTGGTAGTCCATACCTGTATGTATACCTTAGTATCACCTGTGGAATATATCGCCACATTCATGCCACTGTGGCCATGAAATAGTGGCCACCCTCTCCCCCTCTGTGTTGAACCAAAGCATGGGCCCATCACATTAGTTGAGACACTCATGGCCCCGCGAACTCGAGCATAATCCTCAGGCACAATAGTGGTACCCTTTCAAGAAACCAGACCACCAAAATGGATCCGAATGAGAAGTCATCAGAGTCAGATCACTGACACGGGGTCACCTACCCCATCATCATGGTATCTAGAAGAAGACCCCATGCAAAAAGGTCCCCATCGATAACCCTCTCCACTATCCTCATCTGACCTCTAGTGATCCATTGAGTCCCCAAGGATCCGTATATCCTCGCCATCATAGTCGTCAAAAGATCATTGATCGCCTCAATCTAGATGACCAAACCTGATATCAGTTTCCTACCCGAGTAGTGGTGAACTCCCACGTCACCCTCTCGCTCGTCCCTGGGCAATTTGGGTTAATAGAAAGGGCCATCCCACAAAATGGGAGCCCTGTCAAGAAATACACATCCTCGATGACCGAGAGTGTCAATTCTTGTCCTTTAGCTATGAAGAACTGCATATCAGTGCTCCACATCACAATCATATATTGAAGAAGGAAATCCCGCAATTGTATCAAAGGGTAGTCTAAGAACTTGAGCAACCCGTAGGCTACCAAGTGTCTCTGCATGTCGGGCTGCTCTCTCACCACCTCCTGTAAATGGTCCCAATCATGCTCTCTCCAGTGCAATGGCATCGTTCTCTCGGATTATATTGATCACTTGCATCCAAACAGAAACACTTGATCAACCTCATCATCCATACAAAAGAATCAAAAAATAAAAAATTTCAACCCCTAAAGCCTTGCCCCACATCCGCGGATTTCACCCAGAAAGGTGCACACATGTCCGCATGTGTTCTTTGTGTAGCTGCACACTAATGTGCAACTATCTAAGAAATAGTCACGCATAAGTGCCCAACTGTTAGATAGACAAAACCGCACACTATGCGCTAAAAAAGGGATTATACATGTGCATATGTGTGCGGGTATTCCTCTTTTTCCCTCACACTAGTGGGCCCCTACCAAATAAATCCTCTGTATGGACCTCCGTACAGTCCCTACCTACATTATAATAATTTCACAGATATAGGAGGATAGGACCACTAACTTGTCTCTCGCCATTCTTGGATCGATAGCCTCATGTACTGCAATCTCCAAATATCCTCAGAACACTCTCGTCAATTCATCTATAGTGACAGGTACAAATGAGATGGCATTGTGGGCCCACCAACCATATATAGTCCCTTTTTCCAAACTTCCACACTATGTTACAGGAGCCCAACCCCTTCGCCTTCTAATCCGTTCTTGGCTAAGAGATCCTATCCCACCATCTACACATTCACATTCCCCAGGCCACCATCTGAACTTGGCCTTGGAGGAGCATTTTTCTCACGTCACGTTCATGTATGCATGCTCATGTTCAATTTTATCAAATAGTTGTTATATGTTCTTTATCATCAGATATTTTTCATGTCGGATATTTGGTTTTCATGTGTGCAGGTACTTGTTCCACAATCTTACAATCCCTTCAGGTATATGTTCAACACTGTCATGTAATTATTCCTTGTGTAAATCAATTGCATATCCCAATCATACCCTCTGACATTTACCTTTAGGGTCCTTACATCTAGCTCTACAGTACCTTTATCTCTGTCACATTTGTGTATTGTCACCTAGTAGCACTCTCCCCTACATGAGTTTTCCCATTCATATTTCCCCTTGGAAAATTGAAACTCATGCTAATTACACCCCCTAGGGATGGGAGTCCCGAAAGTATTATGCATGTTTGAGAATGAACCCCATACTTCTTCTCATCATATTGTTGACCTTCCCAATGGACTCCCAGGTCATATATTCTAGGTTTTGTTGACTACACCTCTGCAGTTTCATCAACCTTTCATCTCATCCACCATCAATTTTCCCATCTACAGATTGTCCTCCATTCATTTACTTAATACAGAAACCCAC
The DNA here is from genome assembly GCA_009831015.1 of Picea engelmannii. Taxonomy (NCBI): domain Eukaryota; kingdom Viridiplantae; phylum Streptophyta; class Pinopsida; order Pinales; family Pinaceae; genus Picea; species Picea engelmannii. The sequence goes on from WSFP011329653.1 coordinate 2,188, forward strand.
CCATGGGGCTCCCACCCTCCACCAATTTTATTTCACAAGCTTGTGCCCTAGCAGGCCAAGCCATCTTTTATTGGGCACCCATTTTTGTATTTGTATACTCAACCCAAATTATTCTTTATTTCTTTGGTAATTGTAAAAATCCTTTGTTTCCAACATTTACTTATCTTTTTAGTTGTCACCTTTGATGGACTTATTTTTTCCTAGCAGAGAAACCCATGTCTCCCTTCGTTGGGTAATACACCCTCTTTTCATTTCGACAAACGTTCACTAACTCCGAGTATCCCAATTCCATATACCCATGATCTCATATTTTTTCAACTTTGTTATCCTCTGGCATAGTTTAACCCCATATCTAGTCATCCCCTTGATGCTAGATCTAGTTTTATGGTTACTTCCAATCACCCTCCAAAATTCCCCAACTAAGGGAAGTCTTTCATTTCACAACATCTTGAATTTGTTCATGTTACCCATCAGTACCTGATATCACCTATTACTCAGTGGATTTCGCAAATCTCTCTGCTTCTTGGAGTCGCGTCTCCCTTTCTGTCGACATCAACACTGTTTCCATAAGGGAAGAAATATCTTGAATCTCATTACCTTTACAATGAGGAGTCTTGGATGAAACAAAGAGAATCATCATTTCTCTTTGATTTTGTTGTCCCCCATAACATCTGACTTCAACAAAATCTCATGTTACGGTGGGTCTTACTATGCGACTATTGCAATTGTTTCATATCAGCCGAAGACCTATGAAGTTGTTAGGCCATCAATGCCTACAAGTCCTCGACAATTCTTATAGTCATCCTTGACTCAATTCAGATTTTGTTCACCATTCAGAATGGTAATCTGTCATTATCAACCGCCCCTGAGGGCACTGCAGTTATCTACATTAGCATACATCTTCAGTTATAGTCTCACAGTTTGGTGTCATCACATGAGCATGGGGCATGCTCGCCTCATTTTTACACATATTTTCTTTTTTATCCCTAGAGAAAGGTTTGGGTCCCACAATTTTCCCTCTCCCTTCGACAGATCACTCTTGCAGTTCCTCTCTTCACTCTTTGTTACAATGGCACTCTCATCAAAATAAACATTGATGTATTTTTTCTATACATATTCTCCTAACCTCACACATCAGGGGGCATTTATTATCAATGAAATATCGTCCACAACATTTCACGCAAATGGTTAAATAAACACAACAATTCCAATAGCAATTAGTTCACCTACAAAACCAAAATTCATTCAAAAGGTAAATAACTATACAATTGGGTCAAAAATTATAGTGCTCAAATTTACCAAAGGAAGCACATGCACAATGCACAGTGTGCACGAGCCAACACGACCCTCAGCATGCACAATGCACAAAATGCACAAATGTGTACGAGAAAATCCACACACTTGTATGAAAAATGCATTTACGGATCTTGTCATCCCCTCAACCACTTATGGACCAACCCCCAACACGATTTGACCCTCATATCTGAGAGAAATCCAAATGGGAGGTTGGTCAAGGACTAGAGGGTCCCCTAAAAGTCCCCTTGTTCACACTATGAACCGCTTACATTTTTCCATGTATGAATGATATAAATAAGAGCCATGGGTGCACAAGAAACCAAGATCTTCATTGTATTGTTATGCTACAAGAATTCTCCCTTGATAATCCTCTTTTCTCTTTGGAGCCTTCAAGCACCATTACAATAGGCCATTCCACTCACCTCTTGAGGGAATAGGCATGGTTGTTCTTCACCATTTTCCATTTTCTTCCATTGTATTAATATCTCTCCATTAGGGAACTCAAGAGCCCTCCCAAGGAGGAAGAGGGGACTCATAAGTCCCTATTTTTATTTATGGTGTTTTGCCTACTAATCTATTTATCCATTGGTAACATTATGTTGGTCATTGTTTGATTTTCATGGTCCTAAGTTTCTCATTCTTTCTAACTTTTATTTCTTAGTTGTTTTAGTTTTATTTCTTTGTTTTTCCATGTGTTTGGCTGACTTAAGTCACTCACAAAATTATGTCTTGTCTAGCATGTTCGTCTAGACATGCAAGTGTTTTTGTTTTGCTCACCTAAGTGACAAAACCAACACAACAGCTACCACAAAAATCAAGTCGTGCCTCCTTGCTGTCAACGACAATCCCACAATAAAGTCCATTGAAATGACCTCCCATTTTGATTCTGAAATAGCATGTGGTTGTAGTAATCCTGCTGGATATCTATGTTCATCCTTCACTTGCTGACATTCTAGACACCTTGCCACATAGTTAACTATGTCTTCCTTCATTTATTTCTAGAAGAATAAGGGCTTAAGGTTTTCCCTAATCTTCATGACTCCTAGATGAGCCATGTACGCTGCTCTATGATCATCATTTAAGATCAAATTTTTCAATTCGTCATTAGGTAGTACGTAAATCTACTCATTATACCTCATTGATTTGTCATTGTCCAAAGTATATCCTTTAAATTTTGGTACCAACATGGTGTCATGTCTGATATTTTTCTTAACCTCTTTATTCCAGTCATCGTCGAACTGTATAGTTAGAATTTTTTCTTGAAGATTCGTTTGAAGAGGTATCACTAAAAATATGTGTGGTCTCGGACTCAATGCATCTTCCACTCTATTAATTGTTCCTTTTATGTAAGTAATCTGAAAATCGTATTCACTAAGAAATTTTGACCAACGCCTTTGTCACGCGTTCAAGTCACCTTGCGTAAAAATGTGTTGCAAACCATCGTGGTCTGTTTTTAGCTTGAATTTTTGTCCAACTAGGTAGTGTCTCCACACTCTTAGGCTATACACAATTTCCAATAACTCCAAATCATGCATCATGTAGGTCTCATCATGCTTCCTTAATTTCCTTGAGATGTAAGCGATCACTTGACTGTCTTGCATCAATACTCTGCCTAAGCCTTCCCTGGATGCGTCTATGCATACCAATAATTCCACATCCACGTCAGGGAATTTTAGTATTGGCATTGTCGTCAATATCTCCTTGAGCCTTTGAAATTCTTTCGCACATTTCTCGGTCCATACAACTTCTTGTTTTTTCTTCTGCAATTTTTTGATTAGATTTGCTGTCTTCGAAAAACCTTCGACGAACCACCGATAATATCCTCCTAAGCCCATAAAGCTATGTAACTCTAGTATGTTCATCGGTGAAGGAAATTCCATAATAGCCTCTAACTTCGTTGGATCCACAACGATGCATTCGTGGGAGATAACATGTTCTAAATAATGAACCCTCGATTCATAAAAAGAGCATTTCGACAGTTTCTCATATAATTTTTTTTCTCGTAAACACTGTAGTACCAAGCGCAAATGTTCATCACATTCTTTCATCGTCCGAGAATGTATCAATATGTCATCAGTGAACATGCTATCAAACTTTTCCAAGCATTTTTAGAACCCCCATTCATCAACTCATGAATACCCTGGGGTGTTTGTCATTCCAATCAGTAAAACGATAAACTCGTCGTGTCTGAATCTCGTCTAGAATATGGTCTTAGGAATGTCCTCCTCCTTGATTCACAATTGGTGATATCATGATCTCAAGTTGATCTTTATAAAAATCATCGTGCCCTTCATTTGATCAAACAAATCATCTATTCTTGGAAACATATATTGGTTCTAATGGTTTCCTTGTTCAATTGACGATAATTGATGTAGAGTCTCCACGACCCATCCCTCTTTATTATGAAAATAACAGGTGCACCCCAAGGTGACATACTTATATGTATAATTCCTAGGTCCAACAACTCCTTCAGTTTCATTTTAAACTCCTCTAACTCACGTGTTGACATCCGATAAGGCACTCTTTCTATCGGTTCAGTTCCATGTTTCAGGTCGATTGTAAAATCCAATTCTCTTTCAAGTGGTAAACCTGGTAACTCTTCTGGGAACACATCCGCAAACTCTCGTACTACCAAAAGGTTTTCTAATCCTTCTACCACACCTTTTTCATTGAGTGCTAGGATTACATATATCTTGCATCCTTTGCGCATGCTCTTCTATAGTTTTAGGGAAGAAATGAACCTTAAGGAAACTCCATGTTTCTTGCTACAATCACTCATCTTTGTCCCTCATCATTGGTCAAACTCAACCATTTCGTCTTACAATTGAGTATCGCATCGAGAAATTCCAATCAGTCCATACGGATCATGAAATCATAAGATCCTAATATCGTGACGTACAGGTTGGCCTTCATTACAAAATCTCCCAGGTTGAGGCTATAGTACATAATCTTTTCTCCAACTTTCTTCTTGGCACCCAAAGGAATTTCCATGTAGCTAAACTCGTCCTGTTCGACTAACTTTATCTTAATTATTTTTAGTGCTTCACCATAAATACACCTCTTCTTAGCACCAAGATCTATCAAAATACTAAAGGTTTGTTCAACGATGGTACCTGATGTCTCAAGCATAGTAGAATGGTTCTCTTCCTGGTGATTATTCATTGTTTCATGAATCTGGTGGGCCTTGCCCAAATCTCCAACTATAGTGTGTCTAACTGACTCGACTTCTCCGACCCTCTCAACCAAATAGTCACTCTAGTAATGTGGCTCTCCACATGTCCAACATTTGGAATTTGGTCCAGTACTGTTGGTCCCCAAAGTAGAATTTGATGGCCCACTAGCCTAACCTTGGTCTGTTCTTCTGAACAGGCCTAAACTATTGTTTCTACGGATGACAATGTTGTTGGTGTTGTGATCCTCTGTAGGGAGTCTATTGTTGAGGATTCGGTCATCATGGAGTCATGAACATGGATCCTCTCAGAGTACTTTGATACCCTGATGAATGTCTAGCTGGTATTTGATGCTACTGTGCACTAGATGTTGCCTGTCCTGTTGGTCTCGTAGGAGTCCTGCCTTGACCCTTGTTGGTCAACTCTTCCTCAGCTATGAGGGCCTTTTGGACCACATAGTGAAACATTTGACTCATTAGGATCCTCAATTTCACATGAATGTTGACATTAAGGCCGAACACAAACTTGTTGACCTTGATCTTCTCGGTGTTCATATGTGGAGCATACCTAAGAAACTCCATGAATCGGGCCTCATACTCGGGAACCGTACGACCACCCTGTCACAAGGCGTTGAACTCATTGAGGTGGCACTCAATGAATTATTTTGACATATACCTCTCCCAGAACTGCTCCTCGAATAGTTTCCATGACACATCTTCGAAGACCATGCTCAATTGTGGTAGGAGTGTCTACCACCATAGAAGGGCGCTCCCCTTTAGTTGAAATACCTCCATGTAGAATTTCATGTTGGAGGTGTAGTCGTGAAGTGAGAAGTGCATCGCCATGTTCTCCATCCAAGCCTTAGTGGCTGAGCCGTCTATGGCACACATGAACTCGAGAAACTTAACCTTATCGAGTTCCCTATGAATTCTACCACTTCTAGCTGGAGTGCGTTGTGGACCCTCACTAGGTATAGGAGCCCTAGCCTTAGCACTATCTATTTAGTTAATCAAGGCCTATGACATCCTTTGAAAGGACCTCATCAACCAAACACACCCCCCTCAACAATATGCTATTGTCCAATGACTTGTTCTTCTCCTCGGGGGTCAGACCCCTCTACCGTGGATGCCACTGGAGGCGTCGCATTGCTTCCCCTAACATCATGTCATCTTCCTCCACGACATACTCTAACGATGATTACTTGCAGAGACACAATTCAATTTAATTAGCAATAGATTATTAATCAGGTGTTTAATACATGGGAAGGCGTAATGATCCCAAGTCATGGGGTTGAACCTCGCTTTGATACTATATGTAACGACCCCTCTGTTACGACTAGGAAAAGAGAAGAACAATACGTAATTTTATTTATTTATTTAAGCATCAGGAAGTTAACGTCAACACATAATTCAAGCAATGCATAATCAAACGACATCATAATTAAAAGAATTACAAGCGAATCATCATTGTAATCAAATAGCATTGTAACCAACGCATCAATATAAATATAGTGGCACATAGTCAATGCATCAACATAATAAGTAATGACACATAATCAACACATCATCACATGTAGATAATGACACATAATCAACAAGAATCATAATGACGATGCAATATGAACTCATCACGATCAACTGAAATCATCAATACTTTTAATCACTAAACTCATTGTATAAAGATAACATAAAGACAACATAAAAATAACATAAATACAACATAAAGACACTACCCTCCCAACCTACCCTGCAAGGTTAGGATCTCCAAGACACATAAGAAACACTCAAGCCCAGGATTCATCTCGTTTATTTTGACTAGTTAAGGTCTCAAAGATGGTGACTTTTCTAAGGAACAAGGAGGTGTCTACATCCCACTAACCAATCAAGTCAAAAAACAACTAGCTCAATCAATCAACATCATTATTGTTCATGGTGAAAGAGAATTTAGTTACTACATCAATCATGTAATGACATAAGTTAAGGTGCAAAGGTATTCAACTTTATTTTATTTTCATGGCGCAAAAGAAAAAATATATTTTATTCAAGGCACATGATTGATCATCTATTGAATTCAACAATGGATCAACTCTATTTCAAGGTGTGTGTGTGTGATCCAAATTCTGAATTAAACATAAATAAACATCATTCAATGCATGCAATTATCAAATAGCTTAACCATTTATACATCAATATTATTAAAATGCATGCGAGTAATGTAAAATCGTAAACGTTTATGCATCATCATTAGTCCATAGCGAAATCAATCTAATTACTTAATCATCATCATAATCCATGGTGCAAGGGAAATCATCAATTTTAGTCATTGTGCAAAGAGATCTAATCACATACATTCAATCATACATCATCAATGTTTAAAGGAGAAGCATGATATTCTACTAAAACCTATGATTTTCAAGAAACAAGGTGTGTAAAGGAGAAATAGGATGCTCATAAGGATAAATAAATCAAGGGTGCAACTCAAACCTAATCTCAGGTAGCATAACTATACATCTCAATTTAATGGCATCTTCTAGGAGCATGCGAGTGAATGCCAAATTCAAATCATTATGAGAACCCATGCAAGGATGGATTCTCTCAACCATACATTAAGTTAACAGTACTCACATTATGTATCCATCTATAAACTAAAAATATTGAGTCTTATTAAACATTAATAAGGATAAATTCAAAGTTGACTTAGAATTCTAAACTTGTCCTATACCAATAAATTTTAAGGGACGCAAGGGGTAAAAGTAATGGCGTCTAAAACATTGCATCATTAAACCATGGAACATGCATAAAACCAAGAATAGAAACACAATACACATTAAATACACTGGCTGAAGAAGGATGACACATATCAATAAACCCCCTCCCAAAAGTACAAGTCATTGGAATGCACTAAATCCCATCACAACTACTCGGATCTCACCCTTCCCTCAAGGAATGGAAATACCGAATGTAATACATATTCATTAAATGTAGTTAAAATTTATCACTCAAGGCATCGCACCAGGAAAATGCATGGATTAATGCTGGGAAAAATGCACTAGGAAAACACATAGATTAATGCACCAAGAAAACGCAGAGAAAATTTAAGCAAAGTCATTGGGAAAAAGAGTGAAGCCACAGATCCTTGATCCTAAAAAAAACACATAGAAAATTGATGCTAAGTCATTGGGAAAAAGAGTGAAGGTGCAAAGCCTTGATCCTAAAAAAAACACAGAGAAAATTGATGCTAATTTGTTGGGAAAAAGAGTGAAGGCATAGAGCCTTGAACCTAAAACAAATGTAGAGAAAAATTGATGCTAAGTCGTTGGGAAAAGAGTAAAGGCGCAAATCCTTGATCCTCAAAAAAAACAGATGAAATTGATGCTAAGTCATTGGGCAAAGAGTGAAGTCACAAAGCCTTGATCCTAAAAAAAACGCAGAGAAAATTGATGCTAAGTCGCTAGGAAAAAGAGTGAAGGTGTAGAGCCTTGATCCTAAAAAACAATACAAAGAAAAATTGATGCTAAATCATTAGGCAAAGAGTGAAAGCGTAGAGCCTTTATCCTCAAAACAAATAGAGAAAAATTGATGCTAAGTCGTTGGTCAAAGAGTGAAGGCGCATAGATAAATGAAGGGTTGCAATGCTGGGTGTAATTAAAAACTTTGAGGTGAATCAAGTGAAAATGCCAGGAAATGGAATTTTTACCATGTTGGGTAAATTCTTCAAAATCGAAGAGGTTAATGAAGGGTAATCACTGCCATGTAACATTCAAAATCAACAATACGAATTCCATGAAATTTTGAGACAATTTAAATAAAACCGGACATATTAAATACGGGTAATCACGCTTCCATGCACATTAGGAGCTGAGAGATCTAATCAACAATTTATTACATGATCAATTACATGGGAAATATTCCGGTGTTGGATTACTTAAAGGGGGGGTGAACCAATAATAACATAATTATAATCCTTTTTCTCCAAATGATCCAAGTGTTATATCAATGTAGAATTATTATCCAATAATGAACAATAAGAAATGAACAATCACACACATACACAATACACCCGTTTTTTACGTGGAAACCCAAATTGAGAGAAAACCACGTAATGATTTTTCTTATATGTCTTGAAGAATTACATTCATTGGAAGCACCGATTTCCTTTGTCTTCCATCTATAATTGGAAGGAGGCTCCAACCCCCCTAGTTTCTCAGGCTACAACCTGAGGGAAGCTCCAACTCCCCAATTCTCTGGCTACAACCAGAAGGATTCTACAGCCCCCTATGTTCTCCGGCTACAACTGGAAGGTGGATACAACCACCTGTCCTTTCCCTGTCCAACCGCCCTAAAATAGAAGTAGAATTATGGAACCATTGTCACACTATCACTGTGAGATATACCACTGTAAACATGTACCAATAAACCTGAACCATGCATCAACCTGTACCACAATCTGTAATCAAACTGTACCATAAACAAGTGCATTAACCATGCACGAACCTGTACCAAATAATCTATAATCAACTTGTACCATAAAGAAGTGCAACCAAACATGTACCAAGTACATACCAATCATTTTCAATTACTCATCAACTATGAACCATCAATATGTACCATCATCATCAACTATACACCTCATATATGTGCCAACTCATCAACTACTTGTCTCAACCATGTACCCAACTTGTACCTCAACCAAAATCCCTCATAAATTTCATCATCCAAATATTATTTGTAAATTTTTAATAGATCTGGTGTATATGATCACATACCTGCAAACCTTCCTTAACTTTAACAACAAGAAACTAGCATTTTCATCAAACGTTTCTTTAGTCTCACAAGACTAGTTTTGGATTAGTTAAGAAGTCTAACTTCAAATAATCATAGATTTGTACATATAATGCATAAATCTCTAAAACTCATACACAATGTTCCTCAGTGTGTTTTATGCAATTCTTCCAGGTGTCACTACTTGTAACCTCTCATAAAACGAGTTATGGCAAAAATGACACACCTTGCTGAATTCTGGCTCATTCTAGAGAGAGACCTTGTAGAGCGTAACCCACATGGAATATTTGTTGAATTGTTATGAAACTGTTACATGGAATAATAAAGGCTGTACTCTAATTAACACATTTGTTCTTACTGAATTTGGATCTTTTATGAAGAAGTTATGACGTTTTTACCCGAAACACATGCTTTTGACTAGTTTCAGGACTAGCCACAAAACCTATTTTCTACAGAGTGTAACTCCAAAAATACAACGACCCACAAGTTGAATTTTTTAGCACAGATACTTCGATATGTTTTATCAATGTCATATCAATTTAACGGTCTGAATCATTCTATAAAACAAATTATTGAAAAAATGGTGAGATCACCTGAAAAAAAACATACCTTAGAAAGCATCATCAAAAGAATTTATTCTTCCTTGAACTTTGGCCTTCTTTTCTTCACTTTCCTCAGAAATTCGACTGAGATATCCTTTTTTCACCTCGGACACCTATAGGTATTCAATATTATCAAGTGTGTCTTAAATGAGAGAGCCTTTCCTCTTATTTATACTCTCCAAGTAGCTTCCTTAAAAACATTTTCTAGGTCACTTTGCCCACTTTCCGTCTTTAGGGTTAAGCCACTTTTAATTTCTCCATTAAATCTATTATTGAATTAATTTATTTTTTATTCACTTTGAATTATAGTACACTCATCACTTCACTTTATTATTTACCTTTTAAAAACTCTTAAACCACTTTGACTACTTTGACCTTTTGGGGCTTCTAGATGACATATGATGGTCCTCCAACTTCGTAAGGCCATAACTCTCAAACTGTGAGGAGTTATGTGACGTTCCACATACCACCAGAAATGGAATTACATGTACTATCAATATAGAATAGTATTACCTGAAAATATATCAAAACTCATACCGTTATCCATAAAACAAACTTGGGTCCATTACCCAAACTTGGGTTCTCCAACTTCTCATGGCCATAACTCTCTAACCGTGAGGAGTTATGTGACGTTACACATACCACCATAAATGGAATGAAAAGCACTATCCATATAAAATTGTTTCACTAACAAATTCATTGGAGTTCATCTCATTATTCCACAAATAAGCATGGGTTCTCTAACCATAATTCTAGGATAACTCAATCCGAAAAGAGTCTTCCCATTAGGCCTTTCACCATAAGGGGACCACTTTGGAGTTCATCCATTTCTACTTCTTATCAACCATGACAAGACAATAACGAGTTGTCTTTACATCAAACAATATTGGGTCCATTACCCAACCTTTGTGCTACGGGGCTTTCTTCAATGGTTGACATCAATGACAACCAACCTTAATCAACATCTGGTTCCTCATAGAAATCAGATTTACATTCTCAGTCGAAAATTCAAGAACTCTACTTTACAGTTAAACTTAAGAAAATTACAAATTCAACTCAAATAAAATACCGTAACCGAAGATGAGAATTCAAAGATGTTCTCCTACGCTTTCACTCCATCCATATCCTCACTTGCTAACTATGGATAATTCACTGGTACCTCCTAGCCAATGCTAGGGGTACTCTTCTTCCCCCTTATCCCCCAAGACACAAAGGGGCCACACAAGCACACCACTAGAACTCCTCTAGCTCCCAACTCGCCTCAGAAGGTAGAGCCAACACACACTCTCTCAAGATGGGTATCCCAACTCTCACAAGTAAAACCAACCATAATTTCTACAACATAGACTTACTCATACACAGTGTATTCCTTTTCTCCTCTTAGCCATTTTTTTATAGCATTTCCTTAGTGGCACCTTGCCATTTGCACATTTAATTCATTTTTTAAAAATGAATTAGGAATTATTCCCCCCATACACTTGTCACTCGTTCCCTTAGTTGCATAAGTAAATCCATAATTTAATTTAATTAAAAGTCAATTTCCCTTACCCATCCTAATAGATCTCCTAAAATCACTCCTAGTTGTCCTTTTATTCCCAATTAATGACTAACGCCATTCTAAAACTGAGTTGAGTTAAAATATGAATTTTCTCTAGTTAGACTAGACTCTAGATTCCTTTCTATGTGTACCCATTCCTTTATCTTTCTTCGATTTTACCTTAAATTCCAATTTGGTAATTACTTGCAAAATTGTATTAAATCACTCTTTTATATTTATTTTTATTTTCAATATTGATTCTTAATTTGATTTATTTCATCCCCTCATTATTTAATTTAAAAATTTAGTTTTTATTCTTCTCACTAACTTAGACTTAGGCTTAGTTAAATTTGTATTTTCAAAATGTTGGACCATTAGGGATTATGATTAATAAATTCATTCTTAAATTAATTAATCAATCTATTAATTAATTTGGAAGTGATCAAGATTTTACAAAGTTTAACATTCACTCAAAGGTTTCTAGTCCACCTAGATTCATTGACTCAAATTTTATTTACGCGACATTCCCTTCAACATGCACTTTGTGCTCCAAGGGTGCCCCTCTCCTTTGATTCAAATTTTAATTACATGACGTTCCTTTCAAGACACACTCCGTTCTCCAAGGGTGCCACTTGCCTTTGACTGGTTTTGGTAGTTGTCCAACCCTTGGATTCACTATTCCATTCATGCGACCTTGTGAGAGACTAARGGATTATAAGGAATAAGGACCTTGCCTTATTGTGTGCCCCTTATAAATATTTGTKAGTGACTATATCAATATGCCCTCACGAGATCATGAATCTATTGAACCAAGTAATTGTTAGCCTACAATTCGATCCATGACKAAAGTGCTAGTAGGCTATTACAGGGATGTTGCCACACCTCTCCCTCATTATTTGATTGTTGTGCATGGCCCATTTACTCCTTATGTGAGTCATATTAGCAATAAATCGCCAKCTTACATCCATCAACGAAACATTATCAATGATCCATAAACAACATCATAATATAATCGATCATATGTCACATATGCATAAATGAAATACTCAAAACCATACAATCCACTCCCTGACTCAATCTAGAGTCCAAGGAGGTCCAATGATACCATCGACATCCTCAATTTGTCAAGTGTCCTACACACTCAAGGGAATCTCGTCAATGGAATATGTCAATACATAGATATCATACAACATAAATCATAGTCCATAAACATCATCATAGGAAGCCATAAGAGAAGCATACAACCATATACTAAAACCAGATCACTTGCATGCAAGTGTCCTCAAAGAATAATTCAATAACATGTGCTTGCAAGAGAGGGATGTTACAGAAGGTGAAACCTTAAATCAGGAGAGATGGACATGCCAATCAGTCGAAGTGCTTCATCATTCTTATTTTCCCATTTGATTTTATTTTCATCATTAATAGGTTCTAGTTCTCTTCCTAAGGTAATCTAGTACAGTTCCTTACTTCTTAATAAGTCCTCCATATGAGATTTCCATTGGAAGTAGTTGGTTCTGGTAAGAAAAATATCACTAGATAAATTCATATTAATATGCATATAATACATATTTAAAAACTAAAACTGATGATGTGGATGGAAAGATCTCAAAAAAATAGGTTGTTTAAAAATAACTGTATTGAAAATAGACTTTGGATGTGAAAGTTAATCCCTTTTGAAAAAATACATAAAATTTAACCAAAGAGACATGTGGAGAGTATAATTTGGTCCATGTGGTGATAACCCTCCCAATAACCTCACTCTTACAAATAAGTTTCTTATGCAGTGACCCACTTTTATAGAATAAGCAGGGTTTACAATGAAGTTACTTTATAAAGGAAATTTACATGTAAAATAAGTAACTTTAAAATAAAATATTAAAGATACTTATAGTGATTCACTTTTATAATTGAAGTGAAATACACTTTACAATGGATGTATGAAATTTTTTCAAAATAAGTTAACAAAAAAAAAACTTGAACTCAAGACCTCTTACTTAATAAAGAAACTTTTAACAAAGTGAGCTAGTGCAAAACATATTGCATTGTTTAGGAGGAGGATTGTTGTTGTTGTTGAAGACAACCTTGGGGAGCGTTCTCATAAAAAACTCTTTTCACACAAGAAAAAAAATTCACTTCTCGATGACAACAAGAGTTAGATCTCGGTTAACTTACCAAGAAAATGTAAACTCTCTGATTTGTTTCTGATTTTATGTGATCGCATAGGGCCTGGGGAAAATAACATATGCAAATCCAAAAGAGTAGCAATCTAGAAATAAAAAAATAGAAAAACTGAAATTAAACTGAAATAATAACTTTATAAAAGTTTAAAATGGTGTATTCGGTTTTTATACCTCTGGATCTGACTAAAATGACCCTATCTTGGGAAAATGAAAACATTTTGAGTGAAACAAAAAAATTTCATGACTAAAACAAGAACTTCGTATTGTAACGACCCATATTTTGGCTTTAAGTAGTTAGAACTTTGATTTTTCTCATCTTAGTAATTCATTGCTTAAACAACTATTTGGACTCAACAATATTGATATAGACATGTGACAAGTGTACATCTTGAACTATTTATGTGTTGCATACTATTATTTTCATTGTTATATGCTCATGATGATGATAACTCTTTGATTTGTTTAAACATGCAAATTAAGATATGGAATTTAGGTACATGGATATCGACTCAAAGTTATGTTGTGAATGCAAACCATGATAAAAATAAACATAGATTTCTTAATTGAATGCCAATACAGATATGGATTCTTATATGAAATTATGATGTATATACATAGATATGAGATATTGGTGAACTAAACTACAGGTTGATGAGCTATGTGATAGCGAAATGACTACAATGATGAGGTAACATGGATGTCGTAGACATCAAGAAGATAGTGTATGTTATAATTTGTACTTATGATTTAATTTATGGTTTCAAATATTTCTAGGATCTGTGGTCAGTGTGGTTTTGACAGGACACACGATATTCCTAGACTAGTTGTTTGATGACGTGACTCTAAGAACAATAGTTACACAATAAGGCTTGATGTACGGTGTTTACCCTAGTTCTATAAGGAGGGGTGGAGGTATTTCCCACCATTTATCCTCCAAAACCTAGAGTCATGGGAGGGTTGTGTGAAGTCATGCTCCCCTAGATGTGTGATGATGAATTCTAGTTACCTATTGGGGAAGTTTGGTCGAGATGTATGAAACTTCCACTTACGGGTTCTATCTGGAGTTAGGTCAATATAGTTGACACTCCAGCTTAGTCCAATAGAGGAAATGATAGGATGGAAGATGGAAGTAGGTTAGGAAGGACGAATGCTTCGATGTTAGTTGAGAATACTAATTGGGGCTTAGATATGCCACTATTGTTTACTCACTTGGTTCCTACCATGTTTAAAACCCTCTTGATTTCCTATTGATATTTTAAGTATGACAATGAGTTATTGCTGAATTGGTGTAATTTAGTTCGTTAAGATTATTAAATGATGCATTACTTGATCTGTTGTCCTACATGTCTTAGTGATCATATAGGAACTATGCACTAGAGGAAATGATTGTTTATCATTAGTACATACATGAGATATGTGTCTGCTAGCTACGCACACATACCCTACCCATGTATAGTAGTATAAGTAATCAATGTATTAATTATTAAAGTAAATACTTAACTTTTTAATTGAATGTTTATTGAATATGTAAATTATATTCCATACAAAATATCTAGAAGAATTAAATACATTCTTAACTTTGATAGATGGTGGGTGTGATGAATTAAATGAGAATGGTAGAGTGTTATGTACATTTTGGGGAAAACTATCAAATAACATTTATTAACTAGCATGAGAAGAAAAACTTTTCATTTTATTTATTGTTGTTTAATGCAAGTCATTTATATTTAGTTTTATTTTAATATTTTACCAAAATATCTAGATAAGGGATGTTGATGGATAATAATGAGGGTGGTTGAGGAGACTTGGGGAAGGGTGTATGGAAACTTCATGAATAGGGAGGAAAAGGGGGAGATTGGGAGGTTTCGGCATGATGAGAGGTTGTGAAATCCTTTTAAGATATATTTCTTATGATGGTTTTGTTTGCGCATTGTGATTTTTTGTTCTTGGAGTCACAGGCACGAAGGGCCAGGAAACCGAAAGGTTTATTGGATCTAGGAAGTCGGTTAGGCTCCTAGTTGGCAGGGAGGATTTTCTTGTTTCACTCTGGGAAAGCGGGAAAATAATGCTTGCAAGCGCCTAGGACTGCATTACAACCGATGAGCTTAGACAAGCTAAGGTGGAGGTATTTTTCGATGGTATTTGGTTATTGATATTTTGTATATACTTTTGTTTTAAGTTCTAAATCACAGAGTTATCATATTACTTATTTCATCATGTTATCTAGATTTATCATTGAGCAAATGTAGAAGAATTGTGTAAATGAAAATCAATGAAATTATGCTAAATGAAGTTGTTATTGTATATGTATTTAATAAATGATTAATTTCTTAGCATCCTGTAGAGGGGCTTTACATATGGTATCAGAGCCCGGTTTCAAAAGATGAAACCTGGGCTTGACCACTCACAACACTGAGATTTTGTCTTTTTCATCTACAATTCAATTTGGGTTATTACAAATTTGAAAGGAAGCAATATTTGATTACTAAAAAAAAAAAAAAAAATACGAGGGACCAAGTGGAAAAGCCCATGGCTGATCATAACAACACAAAAGAAAGTTATTCTTCTGTCCAAACAAAATTGTATGAGAAAAGTTATTGAAATAGTAACACAGCATACATATTTGGAACTTGAATTTATATTCCTAGTTTTCTAAAGAACAAAAGTGACATTGAGCTCAACTCGAGGAAAGATAACAGTCAATATGAGTCATGACCTAACTATTGAAATACAATTCTCCCATTGTAATGAATAGATAAATAAAACAAACAACCTTTTGAGCATTCAACATTTTATTTTCCATTAGCTACAAAAATTTGCAATCCATATACACCATGTTGTGCTCCCACAACCTTCAGTTTTTATCTTGAACCCAAATATTTACAGTTCTATCCTTATCCAAAGCACCAGAAGAGATCTTATTGTCAATGGGACTACAAGAAACATAGATAACAGTGTCTGTGTGGCCTTCAAACTTTTGAACCATGTTCTTTCCCTGAAGGTCCCATAGATACAACACAACATACAAACTAAGCGCAAAGTGTATGAAGGAGAGCACATGACAGACTTATTGGGCATAAAAATTAGGGTTCTGGCACAGTCTCCACAAGAGAAGCCTCCAGAATACCTAAAGACTCTGACGATCCAAAGACGTTATAACAAAAAAAAAGAAAACCACGGAATCTGAAAAGATTCTAATAAAAACCACATCTCAAAGATCCTTTAAGAGCAACTCTACCCTTGATGACATAACATAAATGGAATGTAATTCTCTCCATTTTATCAGGGTTCTGGCGGATCCTCTACCGCTCATTCCACCGATACCATGAATGATTACATATGGGTGTGTTGCCAAGCATGGAAAATCATGGAGTTAGTGGAAAATTTGGATCCTGAAGCTGCACTAATGAATAAACAAGAAGACAAACTATTCCACGATTTGAAATAATTCCACGATTTGAAAGAATCGGGCATTAGGTTTTATCCTGCTTCCTCCCATTAAAAACATCAGTCTCGCAACAACCAAAATAGTTATCCAGGGGCTCGCTGAGGAAGGAAAGAAAATAGCAAATTTTGGTTATGAATCCAAGAAATGAGAGAAATGATAGTGAATTTCCTCTAATCTTCATCCTTCAAAGAAAAACTAGTCTTCCATGATGACATCAAATAATAGAAAGAATCAAACCCTAAGAAACCTCACTATTAGGTTGATACAAGAGCGTTTGGGAATATTTCTCCCTAGGAATATTTCTACATGGCTTGGCGGAATGGCCTTGGTTTTACTAGCCTCTAGGCCTTCTAGCAATCTCCAGCCTCATGATCGTTGATCTGGAAGGCTCGGATTAGGAGATTAAGAGCCCACACTGATGGTCAATGCCCAAGTGATCCGAACCCTCTGTTGGTCTAGAACCTGTAAAGAACAATCGTATGAGGATAAGAAACTGCCTTATTGGAGATAGGATAAAAAACCTAGGGAGTTGTGTTTGATGTGTGGTTTATGACATGACATGTTGGTGTATAATAAATGTGTGTGATAAATTGAAAGTGATAAAATTAATGAATTTCATGATTTGGCTTCTGACAATGTCTTGTTGTCATAATCCTTGCTTACTTAAATGATAGGGAAAAATGACCTTTGTTGTCCTTAATTTTTGGAAGTCTTATAAGCCATTAAACATATGCAACAGGTATAAAAACTTTTAAGGTGATTGTTTAGATCTATGGCCTTAAATCATTTTTTTGTTTTAACTCAGCTCAAGTTGGGTGCCAGTCAACAGGCTTGATAGGGGGATGTTCCTTTATTTACTTTGTTAAATAAATTGTAACTTGATTTTCCCACTTACGAAGCTTATAATCCTTTATGAATGTCTAAGTGTGAATTATTAGCACTAAATAAATGACTGCAATATGCTCTTGAAATTGGTACTGGGATCTTATATCGCTCTTGGAAAATTGTTTCGGATTCTTTCATGTATAAATGACAAGGGATCAGTTGTGTGATGTGTCCCTTCTTTGGCTTTGTCAAGATTTGGCCCTTTTATGGATGTATGAATCCATGAGATTTTACTCACCATAAATTAGTGCATTTGTTTCCTATTATCACATTAAGATTATTTCTAAGTGTTCTCAGAGTTGTGGGTTCCTTGCTAAGAAAGGAAGTGCAATACTTGTTGAATAATGACAAATCATTTGTAGAAACGCCTCTATGTAGGTATTTTTGATCATGAAATAAACTTCATAATAGATACAAATAATGAACGTGTGATAGAGTTACTTAGTTTGTACATAATGGGGTTTTGAGATAATTTGTACATACTAGTTGAAATTCTAGATATTGTTTACACATTGAAATCTCAAAAGTTTATACATATGCAGTCACGAGCGTTCGATAATCTGTACAGGGTTGTATAAGTATTTTCAAGAGATCGTAATTTAAGACTCAATAAATTGAGATTTTGGAATTATTACTCAAAAGTTATTATTGCACATTTTTAAGATGTCTTGCTATTGAGTCTATAGTTATTGTCATCGAACCAAAATAATGGTTTATCTTTTAACAATGTTTGGATCAATCTGACCCATATTTAGTAGAGAAAGTTGCTAGCTGGGCCTTATAGATCATCACCTCTAGGACAAGGAGATGGAATATTGACAAAATCTAAATCAAGGTCTTAATCCCATGGATTGCAGCTACTTGACCTTCCATTCAACAAACCACAAGAATCCCATGGAAGAGTTATTATAACGCGATGAAGGATCCATTTATATCTACCTGCTTTGTAATGTATCCTCTTGAATTGAATTCCCTTGTCAAAGGCGAGTAATGATGCCCCAAGATGTAGGGTATTGCAAACTACAGGTAGCTTCTATATTGTTTATTCCATTATGAACCAAATCCATTTGATTTCATACCAACCCTTTCGACTCTTCCATATTTTCAAAACAAATGATAAATCTCTTACTACTAAGCCTCATACTCTATGTCTCCACAGTACAACGACTTCATCGCTAACCCTAGATCTGCACTAAACACCATTGTTCCTTTTTTGTGTCAAAACCCTAGAACAGATCGCTTGTTGAACTGTATGAGTGGATATTGTATGACCACATGATGGCCTTCTTTTGAGAACTGTTGAGAGCTCGCACTGGCACAACCCACATTCGTTTAGTAAGAAATATGACACGGGGCACGTATTCTCTGCTTCTGGGTAGTGTGTGGGCCTTTCATTACCTCAACAGTAGATGTAGATAGCATGAATAGTTTTAACAAAACAATCCATGGAAATGGTGTGGATAGTGTTGCAGCAACAAACACCACCAGGTGATGAAGAGAACATCCAAATGGATGAATGAATGGATCCATGTGATTGACTCCAACATATATCCCAAAACAAAGAGGCCAGGCACTAGGCCCAAGTCATAATGTGGATTAGATACCCATCGACAGTTTCACTCGATCATAGGGAGTTTTATATGTCGACAGAAGGTCACCCTTGTCACTAACTCGTAGAAGCTTTCGATGAGTCCTAATATCATTTGGGAATGTGGATGTGGAGTTTGACTAATAGTGGTAGTAGTATAGGGATGGACATTGGAACTGGTATTACCATTGATAGACAACTTTACGTTCTTGTGTGTTAGTTGTATTTAAACAATACCCTTCATTAATGGGGAGTGGACAGAACAATGAGAAATGTCAAGGCTTAGTTAGTGATTTCCCACTTAAAATGATAATTCCACCAGGCACCAAAGAGGACAATTACCAATGAATATTCAGTTCCCTAGGTCTGACAACATATACAAATTAAATATAAAAATGTAAGATAAAAGGCTTGTGGTCGTCTTCTTTGGATTTCCCAAATTTCAATTGATATGTCCTTGAATGCAATACATATTTACAAAATCTAAACCTCACCTAGTAAATTAGTACTAGTCATCCTTGATAAGGCCATCTTGTATACATGCCAACTGTCCCATCACTTAGACTAGACCTATCAAGAAGAATGTTGTCGAGTCATAAGCTTACGTCCCTCTAAAACTTCATAAAGCCGCGTGTAGCAAAAAAAAAAAATTGGATGGAGAAATGTGGGGGAGGACCAAACTCATCTCTAAATTAAATCCTTAATAATTAATTTGGTGCTTCCATTACAAGCTGTTATTCTAAGCCTACGAATAGATTTAGGCATCATTCTACCTACTCTCTTAAATTATTGACTATTCAACCATTGTGCAGTGAAACATGTGCACTCTATTACTTAACGTGCACTCTATGTATTACTTAATGTGTACTCTAACATGAATATGTACCTAATCTATTGTCAACCTAAGAAATTCATCTAATAACATCTTGAAGCTATTTATCTTGACCCTTCATATTACTCCCATTAAGCTTTAGACCATTATCACATCGAATCCTAGCATATGTTCATGTGCCTCAACAATTTTTATATCTTGAATTCTCTAATAATATCAATGCTACACCCACCATCGTACTTTATATATATATATATATATATATATATATATATATATATATATATATATATATAAACAAAATAAGAGAAATGAATTGAATTATAACATCATCATATCTTTTACACTCATTTTGTTATTATCTTCGCCTCTAACTTTTGGTGGAATAAATTTTAGTTAACTATTTACACAGTTTATATGATAATTTATGCCTGAAGATAACAATGTATAGATGCAACCATGAAATAAACGTAATCTCATATTCATTTCATTTTAATTATTTTTATTGAATTTAAATAAATTATAAAATATTTTTTTATTTTGGAATTGAAAAGCTCATTATATGAGCAATGCAATGCATGGGTTTTATTGTATTTAGTAAATAAATTGCTAATGTTGTTTGGCACTGATATTGACATATTGTTTAAGARTAAACAATGCATGCACATATTGTTGTTAAAAAGGATAAGATGTTTAAAAATAGACAATGCACACATATTTAGTTACAATTGTTTTGAAGCATTGTTGTCCATATGTACGTGGACAATTATAAATTTGGAAATTCAATTCATTTATTTTATTTATTTATTTTCATAGTAAGTTTTGTTTAAAATTATAAAAGCTTAGTGCATTGTTTTCATGGAAACTAGATGACAAAGACATTTTAAAAGCTTAGAGGAATGGAAAATTATTAAGAGGAATTCAACAATTATATATATATAGATAATAAAGCTAAATTGGTTTGTAAAAAGAGATTTTTAAAATTAATAAATGATAATAATAAAAAAAAAATTGATTTGTTGACACATGAAACGTGGATGATGTATAGCTTAGGGGTCATCCTCCACTTAATGAGTAAGCGGGAGGCGAGGACTGAACCTAGTTTCGAGTGAAATAATAGCCATGCGTATGAATTTGTATAAATGGTAAAGGAAACTATGCGAGTGGATGCGAGGGCTTGGTTAGAATCATCTAAAGTAACCAATCTCAACATTCCTAAGAGTGAAGGATGTATCATCATTGCAAGAGAGACAATGATAACTTGTGAGGCAAAAAGTGGTGGGCTTCATGGGGAGGTCAACGAATGTTATGGTCTCCATAATATTTATGATTATCAGAAACAACTAATGATGTGTTCTACTCTTAATTATTGTGTATTATATGTCTTGTGTGTGAGAATATCTAGATTAATTCTATGACCTTTCTGGTGATAATTATTGTCAGTAGAGGGAAGGTCATGTAGCAATTTACCATTGGCTAGTAAAATATTACCTAGTTAATGGATAAATTAGTGTGGTGTGCTATTGAAGGTTTTGATAGCTAAGGATTGTATCTTATGCACTTGGGTTGCTTTTATACTTAAGTGGGAGTGGGAAAGTATTGAGCCTAGAGAGGTTGTTGTGCCAAGTCTACCACAATAGGAATTATGGATTGTATTTAATTAATTACCTAGGTTAGTGTGGTGATAGGGTATACATTAAGTGGGACTATGTTGTGAACCTATAATTTGAGTTTAGAATGATAAAGAAAAACATCATGATCGTATGTTTATTTATATTATAATGTGTGATTAGGTATATTGACTAGTTCTTATCCACCAACTTGATGTTAAGTCAAATTGTGTTTAATTGATGATTTTTACTTAATTGTACCAGAGTACTAGAGTTGAGGTATATATTGTGAAGGATCTATAACATTAATAGGATGAGTGATAAGTACCTTAATAGATGTTGGTTGATGAATAACACAAGTTAAAGATGAAGCCCGTGTGGAAGATGTTCCCAAGCTATTGAATATGCTTGAATATTGAATATGAAGAGAGCACTCATGAAAGGGGTTGATGTTCTTTGGAGAGAATACTTCGTGAAGAGGGGGTGTCCCTTGATTTTGGAATAGATACTTATAGTAAACTTATTCTTGATCTAGAAATGTTCACTAGACCACATGTCAATATGGTGCTCTTTAGATATATGGATGTTTGTAATAGTGAATTCTGAATAGAAATCATGATTTTTTTCCCTTGACTATGATGAAGAGAATCCCATAGTCTACATTTAACTTGGTTGATATCTAATTCTAATGACTTAAGAGGAAAGTGATATTGAGAACAATGACCTAAGAAAAAAAGAAAGAAAAACATATTCGCTGAGGACATCAAATGACAATCAATGAGCGGTATCTTAGTCAATGTCCCTAAGCATGGGAAATTATGTGATGGCATATGTATTGTATAACTCAAGATAGAGTGATAGTAAAGTCAATGATAATTGGTTATAATTTTTAAGATATTCTAGGTGGAATTATATGCTTGGCTTAATGAAATTATAATCGAACTCAATATAAGATTCACTTAACTAAAGAACCAATAATGAGATAAGATTCTAATTGGCTATCATACTAGTATAGAACTTAGGAAGAATAAATCTATAAGAGAAGCATGTTATTTCGTTCATTTAATTACCAAAGGTAATAAAATAGAGTCAAGACATAGTAAGCTGCCTACTAAATAGGTGTAGTTGCAATCAATATATTAATAGCCTTGACATGTTTTAATCAAGTCATGGTCCAATGGGACCAATATAACACAAGGTTTGCTATCAGGAAAGACAAATAGAAGTTGTGTCATAAATTCTGCTCATATTTTGAATGAACATAACTTCGGGACGAAGTTTCTTGAAGGGTGGGTGTATGCAACACCCCATATTTTGGCTTTAGGTAGTTAGAACTTTGATTTTTCTCATCTTAGTAATTCATTGCTTAAACAACTATTTGGACTCAACAATATTGATATAGAAGTGTGACAAGTGTACATCTTGACCTCTTTATGTGTTGCATACTATTATTTTCATTGTTATATTCTCACGATGATGATAACTCTTTGATTTGTTTAAACATGAAAATTAAGATATGGAATTTAGGTACATGGATATCGACTCAAAGTTATGTTGTGAATGCATAACAGAGACAAGCCATGATAAAAATAAACACAGATTTCTTAATTGAATTCCAATACAGATATGGATTCTTATATGAAATTATGATGTATGTACATAGATATGATATATTAATGAACTAACCTACAGGTTGATGAGCTATGTGATAGCCAAATTACTAGAATGATGAGGTAACATGGAGTTGTAGACATCAAGAAGATAGTGTATGTTATAATTTGTACTTATGATTTAATTTATGGTTTCAAATATTTCTATGATTTGTGGTAAGTATGGTTTTGACAGGACACACGACTTTCCTAGAGTGGTTGTTTGATGACATGACTCTAAGAATAGTAGTTTCACAATAGGGCTTGATGTCTAGTTCTATAAGGAGGGGTGGAGTTATTTCCCATCGTTTATCCTCCGAAACCTAGAGTCGTGGGAGGGTTGTGTGAAGTCACGTTCCCCTAGACATGTGATGACGACTGCTAGTTTCCTATTGGGGAAGTTTGGTCGAGATGTATGAAACTTCCGCTTACAGGTTCTATCTGGAGTTAGGTCAATATAGTTAACGCTCCAGCTTAGTCCAAAAGAGGAAATGATAGGATGAAATATGGAAGTAGGTTAGGAAGGAAGGATGATTCAATGTTAGTTGAGAATACTGATTGGGGATTAGAGATGCCACTATTGTTTACTCACTTGGTTCCTACCATGTTTAAAGCCCTCTTTGATTTCCTACTGATATTTTAAGTATGACAAAGAGTTATTGATGAATTGGTGTAATTTGGTTCATTAAGATTATTAAATGATGCATTACTTGATCTGTTGTCCTACATGTCTTGGTGATCATATAGGAACTATGCACTAGAGGAAATGATTTTTTATCATTAGTACATACATGATATATGTGTCCTCTTGCTACACACACATACCCTACCCATGTACACTAGTATAAGTAATTAATGTATTAATTATTAAAGTAAATTATTAACTATTTAATTGAATGTTTATTGAATATGTAAATTATATTGCATAAAAAATATCTAGAAGAATTAAATACCTTCTTGACTTTGATAGATGGTGGGTGTGATGAATTAAACGAGCATGGTGGAGTGTTATGTACATTTTGGGGAAAATTATCAAATAACATTTATTAACTAGCATGGGAAGAAAGACTTTTCATTTTATTTGTTGTTGTTTAATGCAAGTCATTTATATTTAGTTTTATTTTAATATTTTCCCAAAATATCTAGATAAGGGAGGTTGATGGATAATAATGAGGGTGGTTGAGGAGACTTGGGGAAGGGTGTATAGAAACTTAATAAATAGGGAGGAGAAGTGGTGAGGAAAATGGGGGATTGGGAGGTTTGAGCATGATGAGAGGTTGTGAAATACTTGGAAGATATATTTCTTATGATGGTTTTCTTTGAGCACTGTGCTTTGTTGTTCTTGGAGTCATGGGCATGGAGGGCAAAGAAACCGAAAGGTTTCTTGGAGCTAGGAATCCGGCTAGGCTCCTAGTTGGCAGGGAGGATTTCATTGTTTCACTCTGGGAAAGTGGGAAAAGAATGCTTGGAAGCACCTAGGACTACATTACAACTGATGAGATTCGACAAGCTAAGGTGGAGGTATTTTTCAATGGTATTTGGTTATTGATATTTTGTATATACTTTTGTTTTAAGTTCTAAAATATAGAGTTATCATATTACTTATTTCATCATGTTATTTAGATTTATCATTGAGAAAATGTAGAAGAATTGTGTAAATGAAAATCAATGAAATTATGTTAAACAAATTTGTTATTGTGTATGTATTTAATAAATGATTAATTTCTTAGCATCATGTAGAGGGGATTTACACATATGCAATGGAACATTCCTCTCAGCCTAGAAATTTATGGAAATGGCAGAAAATAGAGATGAGGAAACACAGCTTCACAATCTCGATTTACAATGGTAGCGGGTCTTTATATGCGCTCTGATAACTTGTTCAATAACAAATTTATTCCAACTGAGGAGGAACACCTTTAGTAACCACTCACAAAAACATATCAAATATCAACACACTAATATTTTGATGTGGTAAAAACCCTATGGGGAAACATCCATGACCCTAGCCAACGTGGCCACTTGGAGCAATTTATCATTGCAAAAGAAATTTATAGTGATATTTTACAAGAGAGTTTCTCCCAATCAATCATCAAAAAATGACCCTTCATACTCTTTAAATAGGGATCGTGGACCAATCGGGTTCTAAGTCATGGATTAATATAGTCTTTAAGATCGAGGAGAATATGAACCACCAGATCACTCTATGTTGGGAAAATATCGTGACCATTGGATTTATTAACTACAATTGCATACTAATGCATACTAAAGAAACACACTTTTACCTAACGAAACATTATACCAAGTTGATCTTAACTAACTCCTAAGTGTTTAAATATCCTAACAGTGCCAACAACCCTCCTTCAAAAATCTTTTTCCTCAAAGCTTTGCAGTGAAAATATTTACATGTTATGAAGCCAACTAATATGATTTTTTTATGTTTCTACTTTATTCTTTCCATTTATGATGATCCATCCATCAAAAAACAATTTTTTTTCTGTTAATTCTTGATGGCTATTTGTTGGATAATTCTCTTCCCTTTGATTCCATGTATTGTTGTTTTTATTTCTCCAATTTGTAGAATTTGTTGGTCTCTAATAATAACACGGTGAAAAGTGGATTTGTATTTCCATGTTCCATGAATATTTATGAGTATTCTGTCTTCTTTCTTGATAATGATGATAACACTATTCATGTCTTCATTGAAATCTTTCCTTGAAATGGGGGTGTCGATATGGTTTCAAATTTGATGGTTTTCCTTCACTTCGCATAACCATTTCATCTATATTCTTTTAAAAAAAATGGAATCATCTATTCTCTATTCTTGGTATTTTATTACACTATCTTTGGATATAATATCATTATGTTTAGTATATACATCTTTTATATGGATTTCAACTTCCTCAACTATCTTCTAGTGATCTTCATGAATCTTGTCTTCTTTTTCCTTTTAAGGATGAAATGTGACCACATATATCAAATTGTGATGTCCTTCTTTAATTTTGTATTGTATTTATCATTTTACCTTATTAGTGTATAGGGATTACTAAACCTTCCTATAAATTTCCTCTTCAAGTCTTTTGGTATTTTCTTAATCCAAGATTGTTATGATACAAATGCTTAAAATGCCACAATAAACCAAAAGTACACACTATGTGCAATAATGTGATCTTGGAGAACAAATCCAAGATAAATAAGATAATGAGTTACACAATAACTCCTTAAATAATATGATAACCTCATCCAAATACCCAAATACATTCATATTTCACAATTCACATGTCCTCCATAATGACTAGATGATATCTATATAGACCTATTCATGCATTGCATATGTGGCCCCTTTATTAATAGGTTGACCCTATTGCATATACAATTACACATTACATGTACATTTAACCCCCATATATTCCCCCACTTTGGGTCATATCATATACATTTAACCTCATATATGTCCCCCTTGGGGTCATATCACAATACCCTCCTTCAAAAATCTTTGTCCTCAAAGCTTTGGAGTGAAATGATTTACATGTGATGAAACCAAATAATATGCTTTTCTTATGTTTCTTCTTTACTCTTTCCATTCATGATGATCCATACATCCAAAATCAATTCTTTTTGGTATTAATTATTGATGGTTGGTTCTTTAATAATTTTATTTCCTTCAATTCCATGTATTGTTGTTGTAACTTCTCCAATTTGTAGTAGTAGTTTGTCTATGATAATATCGTGGTGAAGAGCGGTTTTTTTATTCCATTTTCCATGAATATTTATGAGTATTCCATCTTATTCTTTGATAATTAAATATTGATATTTTGGCCTTCCTTGAAATCTTTCCTAGTAATGAGGGTGTCGATATGGTTTCACATTTGATGGTTTACTTCACTCTACATAACTATTTCATCTATGTTGTTTTCAAAGAAAATGGAATTATCTATCCTCTTTGGTTGGTGTTTGATTACTCTAGCCTTGGAGATAATAACATTATATTTAGCATTTACATCCTGTATATGGAGTTCGACTTCTTCAAGTATCTTCTAGTGAACTTCTTGAATCTTGTCTTCTTTCTCATTTTGAAGTTGCAGTTTGACCTCTTCTATCAAATTCTGAAATCCTTCTTAAATTATGGATTACATTTATGATTTTAGCTCATCAATATTTAGGGATGCCTCAAACTTCTGGTAAACTTCCTCTTCAAGTCTTTTGTTCATTTCTTCATCCAAGATTTTTATGATGCAAATTATTAAAATATCACAATAAATTATAAGTACACACTATGTACAACAATGTGAACATTAAGAACAACTCCAAGATAAATAAGAGAGATCAATTATACAATAACTCCTTAAATAATAGGATAAACTCCTCCAAATACCAAAATATATTCATATTTCACAATTTACATGTTCTCCATAATGACTACATAATCTCTATATATACCTATTGACACATTGCATATGTGGCTCCTTTATTAATAGATCGACCCTATTACATATACAATTACACATTAAATGTACATTTAACCCCTATATATTCCCCCCTTGGGGTCATATAATATACATTTAACCCCATATATCCCCCTCTTGGGGTCCTATCATAGTACCCTCCAAAAATGTGTCCTCAAAGATTTGGATTGAAAGGATTTACATGTGCTGAAACCAAGCAATATGTTTTTCTTATGTTTCTACTTTGTTCCTTTAATTGATGACGATCCATCCATCCAAAATCAATTCTTTTTGGTATTAATTACTGATGGTTGGTTCTTTCATAATTTTATTTTCTTTGATTCCATGTATTTTTTTTTAAATTTCTCCAATTTGTAGTAGTTGTTGGTCTCTGATAATATCGTGGTGAAGAGTGGTTTTGTGATTCCATGTTCCATGAATATTGGATTATTCTATATTCTTCCTTAATAATTATGATATTGATATTTTGTCCTTCCTTCAAATATTTCTTGGTAATGAGGGTGTCAATATGGTTTCACATTTGATGGTTTTTATTCACTCTATAGAACCATTTCATCTATATTATTTTCAAAGAAAATGGAGTCCTCTATCCTTTTTTCTTGGTATTTGATTACTCTAGACTTGGAGATACTACCATTATATTTATCATTTACATCCTCTACATGGAGTTCAACTTATTCAAGTATCTTCTTGTGCCCTTCTTGAATCTTGTCTTATTTCTCCTTTTGAAGCTACAATGTGACCCCATGTATGAAATTTTGAAATCATTCTTCAATTATGGATTTCATTTCTGATTTTACCTCATTAATATTTAGGGATTCATCAACCTTCTTGTAAATTTCCTCTTCAAGTCTTTTGGTAGTTTCTTCATCCAATATGTTATGATGAAAATGCTTAAAATATTATAATAAACCAAGCATATACAATATGTAAACCAATGTGAGTGTGGAGCATAGATTCAAGATAAATAAGAGAGATGGGTTACCCAATAAATCCTTAAAGAATAGGGGAATCTCATCCAAATATTTGAATACATTGATACTTCAAAATTCACATGTCCTCCATAATGAATACATGATCTCTATATATACCTATTCACACATTGTGCATGTGGCCCTTTTTTATTAGGCCGACTCTATTACATATACATTTAACCCCCATATATTCCCCCACTTGGGGTGATATCATATAGATTTAATCTCATATATGCCCCCCTTTGGGTCATATCACCCAAGACACTTGTCTATATCATGCATAAATGCAGTTTTTTATTTTACCAATTACCTATTATTAAGCCACCAGTGAGTCATTCACATGTGCAAGTGCATAAATAACTTGTTATTTAGAAATATATAATAGTGATTTATCTTGACCCAACTACTACATTTATTAATTTTACACCTAGATGCCCCCTTGATCTCCTGCACTTATCCTATTTTAGTGGGTGCCCAGGTACCCACTACTATTGTTAGTTATTAACTCTATTTAATATATCCCAACCGCAATTTTATTTTTCCACACTTCTATTTGAATTTCCATTCCTTGTTACTTTTCCTTCTCCTTGATTTATGGGTGCACCAATATTTAATTTCTATTTAATTAAGTATTACTTATTTTCTATTTCATAAAAATTTAGAACACAATTATTTTAAAATGATTTTTAATGAAATATTTCATTTATTTTATTTTTTGATTGTACTAATCTATATGCTTTATAAATCAATCAACCATGAATTTTAAATTTTCATAAATTAATTAAAATGAACAAGCTAAATCAAACATATTTGTACATGCTTAATCATTTATCTTTCCATGTATGATAAACAAATTATAACCAATACCAAGGCTTCCATTATTCTCCATTCCATTCAAGAGTTACTTTTAAATAAGTACAAAGGGTGCCATGTTCAAGGATTCCCTTCAAGAATCTAAATTTCTTGGTGGGGGAAATGGTGCAAATGTTGAGACCCTATTAGCTCAAGTTTTATCTCTGTTATTGAAATACCAATGATCACTAAGGACCAGGGATTTCTCCTTATTGGGTCCCCCTCGACTAAACCTGATTAGTGACTTTCCTACCATCATGACAACATGCAACCTCTAAGTAAAAGGGTCTTTAGCTTTTCAACCCAGGTCATGAAAAAATAAGTTCTAGTATGTAGAAATAGGAATGTTGTTCCTCCTCTCTTGATGAAACACTATACACTTCCAAACAACCCCATTACCTATGTGTGGGATGATTTACAAGCATATTTCCTACAATAACATCATTAACATCATAAAATTTTATAATACCATGAATTAATTTGGATTCCATAAAATTTTGATGCAATCCCATGTCAATTTACCACTATGTCTTCCTTGACACACTAGGAAAACAATTAGTAGCATCTAAAACTAATTTAAATTTACCATAGTCATATGAATTGATAAAGCCATCTATGTCATATCAATACACTTTTTATCCATCCAAGTTTCACATAAAGATTTAAATAAAATTGATTCAAAATTACCATTATGTCAATTAAAACCAATAAAAATAATCAAAGAGACTTATTTTTATCATCATGATATGAGTAAATAAGCTAGGTTATTTGTAAATAAAGCCAAAAAATAATAAAGTCCAATCAGTCAATCTAGTTAAAACAAATGTGAAACTACATAAAAAAAAAGGTTCTCCTAACACTTTTAACATCTTCAAACCAATTTGACTATGTAACTCCATTTATAATATCATAGAAAATGTGATATCCATGAAGATTAATTCTATCTTATATAATTCTATTTCAGTAAAAATGTGTGTATTCTTGATGCAAGAAGATCCATAATGTAGTGGGATTATGACATAAGGCATTGAACACTATGAATACCAAGAAGATGCCTTCCTTTTTTTTTATGAACATGGAACTTTAATTTTTTAAGGTAGATTCTCCTAGATATACACAAGATTAATAATAATACATATAGGTTTCAATATCTCGATATGGAAAACTACATATAAGGTTTTTCTAAAATTTATCTATTTTCTCTATTAGTAAATGGATCTACAACATTATTTAAGTTCAAAACCCTAAGAGGGATAAGGTAGAGATGTCTTCATCCACCTCTATTCTTCCTTCTAGTGGGAGATGGTCTAAGTATATTTTTTTGTTCAGTCTTGGTCCATTGGGGAGATGAAGGGAAACATGATTGTGAACAAAAAATTATCTCATACACCTATATTTAGTTGATGATGTCCTACTATTAGGATATGGATCCATTAGTAATGCTAACATATACAATGAAATTTTGGGGATTTATATGAAAATGATAGGTATGTATATTAGTAACAAAAATCCTCTAGTTTATAATGAAATTCTTGTTGGGGAAGTAAGAGTCCTGAAATAAATACTCTCATTTGTAGCTATTCCATCAAGAAGGGCCTAAAATATTTGGGCTTCACAACGAAGGAAAATGACTATGGTTATAATGATTAGATATCTCTATACAAAAAAATTGAAAATAGGTTCAAACATGGTGTAATAATCACTCTAAATCATAGTACTATTAACCATAACGAAATCAATACTATTGGAAACTCGTGTTTACTAGCATTCAATATCTTACATTCCCAAATGGATCCAAAAAGATAGTAGAAGGAAGTGTTTCAATTTTCTATGTAGGTGAAGAAATGGAAAGGATTCCATGGTTGTTTTCAATTGGAAAAGGCTATCCAAACCTAAATATTTTTTGGGTTGGGGCTTAAGGAACATAAAAAATGTTCAATCGAGCCATACATATAAAGAGATTATATAGATTAATCATGGATGGGATAAGGAATGCATTTATGAGGTAGAAATATGTTAAACCCCTATATATGGAGTACCGGATATCAAAAGATACAAAGGCACACCACCTACTCCATTTTATTAAAAGCACTATTGGAGACATTTCCAATTATTTTCTCTTATATAGAATGGTCAATGGAAAGAAAATGAGGATCATGGAAGATACTTAGATAGGGATAAAGGGTAATTACAAGTTGTCATAGGTATTATTGCAAATTATTCATGGTTAAAATATTCATTTTTTGTGTGATGCATCTTCCAAGATTAAAAAAAATGTTTGGATATAGATATGGAAACCAACAAATGATGTAGGGTTTACTAGAAGCAAGGATGAGCAGTGAAATTCATTTGTGCAAGTTGTGGTAAATAATGCCATCAAATCCAGTAAAGAAGAGCATGAATTATGTATCGTTCCATGAATCATACTTTGGATATGTATTGTGCAAAACTAGGATATGATTCTCTCTTTGTAGTGTTGATGTTTTGGCAACATTGGGAAAACATTCTCTCGAAGTGGCCATGTTGACTTGGTTGAGGAGAATGGCCCAGGTATAGTCCTAGGTACTTGAGGCGTTGATGGTTCTCCAGATGAAAGTATTGAGTAGACATTTTCCTTAGATTGGCCATGTGACTTGGCTAAGGAGAATGTCCAAGGCATAGTATTTATCCTTGATCATGTGACTTGACAAGGACTGGTAAATACTTGGGGTACATATGCATCGGGAAGACATTCTCCTAAAATGACCATGTGACTTGGCTAAGGAGAATGTCCCATGGTTTTGACATTCTCCATGTATTAACATCAGACATACATTCTCCTCAAATGACCTTGTGACTTGGCTAAGGAGAATGGCCCAAGTGTATTCTCTATCCTTGATCATGTGAATTGACAAGGAATGACAAAAACTAGAAGTGTTATGTGGGAGAACTATACATCAACTGGGTGAATTTTAGAGAATATAACATCAACCAGGCTCAAGGAAAAAAATTTTAGAAGAGAAGAAATATGAAGAAGTACAAGAAGACCCATATACACCATTGCAGAATCCCTAGTAAGTATATTGAAGACCAGAAGAAGAAATCGGTCCATCAGTGAAAACAAGGCGCTTGGAAAAGTATAAATAGAGGAAGATTCATTTCATTTTGACACACAACTCTTCTCCTCAAGGGCGCACTTACCAGTTGTCAGTTTTAGTAGTGATATTTTCACTATATTTTGGAGTTCTTTTTCTCTTGGTGTATGTGATAGAATTGGAGAGGCACTAATCTTGAAGAAACCTTCTCTTGGTTATATCTTGTCTATCGTATTGAGATATTATCTCTTGGAGACACTAGGATTTGGGTAGATATTTCTTGCATGGTATTTTGGCTATTAATGGTGATGTACTAGTAATATCTTGGATTGAATTCTTCTATAAAAATGTTGCTAGGTTTTTTATCCCCAGTTCAGGTTTTCCTAGGATAAATCTTGTATCTATTGTGCATGGTTATCTCTCTATGATTTTGTTGTTTCCGCTGCAGTTTATTTTAGTTGAAATTTTCACTGTGTAATTAATCTATGATAATAGTGGTATTCAAATCTATTTGAAAATCAGAAGGCATTAATTATTAGATCTAGAAATCAGAAAAATCAAGATGTAGAAGGAAACATTTTGTATTGGAATTATGATGCAATGATTTGTTGAATATGAAGGGAGTATTCAAAGAAAAATAGTCCTTCTAGATGGCCTTATCGAATAAAATATTAATGTGGGATGTGCTTCAATGCCATTTTTGGGAAATTCTAGGTATGTGGCCTCTATACATGGAACATCAAGAAAATATATACCATTTCTCTATTGGGTGTCACTTCTCCAAACAAGTATGAATGATTGGTAGGAATATTTTGGGAGGTTAGGAAAAATTGGGAGTGTATAATCTACTCGTTAAGATTTTAATTGTCTAGTAGAGGAGAAAGAGGTAAAATATTTTAAATCCACTTTAAAACTCATCCCATAAGAGTTAGTTGGGACATATAGCATTTAGGGAATGAAATTATAATTGAAGGTTCTGTAACAAACCTCCTCGTTACGACACCAAGCCTCACATAACAAGTGCAATTTTTTTTATGTGTGTGCATGTGTACAAGGGTAATAAGGACATTATACTCTGTGTCGCAACACAACGACGAACACGGCGTAAGAAACTCACGCAACAACAACATAATGACCAAACATAGAAGCATAACAATCACATGGAAGCAATATACGACATTCAACCGACGAAGATAAGAATGACTACCCGCCCGTCCTACCCTGCAATGGTTAGGACCTCCAGGTCACATAAGAAACGCTCAAGCCCAGGTTCCCATTGATTTTGACCATTTATGGTCTCAGGGCTAACGACTGTTCTAAGGATCAAGGAGGTGTCTACATCCCGCCCGACACAAGCAGACCAAGCCACTAAGCTAAGGACAACAATAAATATAATAAACATCAACACCCTCGACTAAAGGTGCAAGCTAAAAAAAATTCGCCAACGATCCAACCATTATTCAAGGTTAAATGGTCATTATCTAAGATTTAAATTGGTGTTAAATACAGATTGATTAACCAGTCTAATTTCCATTATAACCAAATACATCCATAAATGCGACGGGATCCAATAAGTACGCGACCCATTAATAAGAACTTGTTTTAAGAGGAGAGACATCACTCCTTAAGGGATAATCCTAGTTAAAATAGGATTATACCTAAAGAATTAGAGAGACGTTAGTAGTTACCAGCTTCAGTTTGATTCTAGTTACATTATCCAAATGAGTCAAGAGAGGAAGAAAATGTGGAAATTGAAGAGATGGAATAAAGAATCCACTTCAAGGAAAACTATAGTGTAACTGATTTTTTGTAAAAATATCTTCATTACAGTCCACATTGAGTGAGCATATCTCATTTATTACCAAATTGGATGCCATCATCAATTTAACAAAAACTTGAGAATAAAACTATTAAAATAATTAACCATTAATTTCAATGATAAGAGTCACATTCAATTTCTCAATTAGAGATTAGTTTAGCAAATCCAGAATTGCAATGTTGGTCCTTACTTACCAATCCAATTTTATTCATTGATACCGTCCTTTGGGAAATTCTAAATTAATCCAATCTCTTTCTACTAGACATTAATCATTAAATAAAACATTAACCCAAATAATGTAAAATGCTAATATATAATAACTGAGGCACAAATTAATCGCAACATGTCATCTAATTCTAAACTAATCCAATCTCAATCTACTAGATATTAATAGTAACAAAACCTTAACTAAATTAATTCAGAAGGTTATTATTAAAAATTTGAAGAACAATAAATTTAGCATGGCATCTAGCCGTATTAACCGAACTATAAAAGACAAGCTGTCAAAGTAATTAAGGAGGTCTGCAGGGACAAGACAAGGTCCTTGAAGCAAGGAAAAATCCAAGTTGTTGGTTGGTTGGTTGTACAAGGCAGATTGAGCTAGACGCAACAGAAGAGGGTTGTCCATTGACTAAGGCACTATCAACGATGGTGCCCATCTAGATTTTCTGCCAATCTACTGGCGATGGTAATACCTACGGTGAGACCTCAAGAAGGTGCTACACAACAAGATATCAATACTTGTTTATAATTAAGATGATGGCCGTTTAGGAGTAGTTATCTAACCATTATCTAAAGCATTCGCAGAGGTAATTTTTGTGGTTGTGGGAGTATTATTGTAGCCAATACAGAGGCACGAATTGGCAAAATAAAATGGCTATACAGCCATACCTAAAAACAATTCACAGATGCAATACTAACACAACCATTGTACAAGCACGATTTTGCAGGGGAAAAGTTTATATAGCCAATACACAAAAACAACCGCAGGGGT
The DNA here is from genome assembly GCA_009831015.1 of Picea engelmannii. NCBI lineage: Eukaryota > Viridiplantae > Streptophyta > Pinopsida > Pinales > Pinaceae > Picea > Picea engelmannii. The sequence goes on from WSFP011329653.1 coordinate 37,948, forward strand.
AAAAAAATAAATTCCCAATCAGGTGCATCAGTAAGGATAAAATCGTTGTTTAATTATCAATAAAAATCCATGAATGAGGAATAATAAAATCCATACCTATTGGAAAAAAATCCCATGATGTTAATGAACAATATGCTATCAATGATGAAATCATTTCTATTTGTTAAATCATTCTGAATATCAATCATTCTCTGAATATTAAATTTGTTATACAATACATAAAAATCGTTGTCAAATCTATTGTTGTCTACAATGAGAAACACAATCCAGATTCTCTGTGCATAGTTCTTTAAAAAATTCCCTATGTATTTCATAGAAGGAACGCAGGCCTATGTACGTATTTGCAGTTATATGTAAACTCACAGCTATAACAATAAAATTAAAGAAAATATATAAAAAGAAAATGACGTAGATTGAATTTAAAGGCCTCTCGCATCTCAGAATACCAATATAAAAATGCTGACTACAGTAAGAGAATGCCAGAGCCAAGGATAACTTATCGAAGGGATCACAGGAGTTCTATCAGTCGAGGCGCTAAAATAAACAACATGGAAGCCAATAATCCAAAATCCAGGGCCGTACTAAAGGATGTAAGTCAACAAGTAGGCAAGGACATCCATAGAGGTAGATGGCTAAAAGGTTCGCCTTCGCTTCACCATCCTCGCACAGAAAAGCAGGGTGTTGAGATCCATAGGTCTTTTAACACTAAGGTGACGACCGTAGATCAGGCTTCTGGTCGACTACTCAGGTGAGGACTAGTGATCTAGGGATGAAGGATAACAACCTCAGGGTCACAATCAACACACAGGGTGGTCATGACATGCGGGAAGATGAAGGTCACGGAAATTAATCAACCAATCATTCAACCAGGCTATAAAAAATTTAGTCATGACACTAGACAATTAGTTTACCTACTCAATCCATAGGCAGATCTAAATCATACATCCTACAACACTCTATCATTCAACAAAAAGAAAACGTATTGTTGCCTATTCGCCCGCTTTGAATGACGTCCCGCGCTCCGTGCCTCTCTCGCTTGCCGACTGTCGAGACTACACCAGTACCTCCTAGCCAACGCTAGGGGTACTCTTCTTCCCCCTTAGCCCCCTGAGCCGCAAAGGGGCCACACACACTATCCAGAGGTTTCGCCTAGCTCCCAGCTTTCCTCACAAGGACAAGATACCACTCCTGTCTGAGCTGGGTTTCCCAACTCCCCACAAGTGAATCAGTCAAGTCACTATTTCTGCAGCGTAACGTTACACAAATAGAAGATGATCTTTTCTCCTTCTCCTTCCTTCATCATATAGAATTTCCCACCTCCTCTCTTTCCTAAAATCTCATTTAATTAAAGTTTTTAAAATAAATTCCTAAAAATTCTTCTCCGTACAAGTGTCCCTCATCCCCTACATTCCTCCATTAATTAATTTCTTT
>ML842752.1:12677-30967 GCA_009831015.1 Picea engelmannii
ATTTACACCCCAGAAGTATGTACACTCTTCCACGCGGGGGAGTGCAGAGGGGGGGTACCCCCTCTGCGGGGTCCGGGGGGGAGATCCCCCTGGCTGGGGGGTCTGGGGGCAAGCGGGCCCCCAGCGGGGGTTCGGGGGCAGCGTCCCCCGATGGGGGTTCGGGGGCGAAGCCCCCCGAAGCAAAAATTGCCTTGTAAAATTATATGTAATTTCATTGTAAATCTGGACCGTTCATTATAAGGTCACAGATCTAACGGTAGAGATTATGTTAGGGTTTTTTGCCCTAGAAGGCAACCCTCTTTTATGAGGGAAATGTATTGCGGCTATGGATTGGTGGTGAATATTGTATTCTGAGCGAGGAGACTGTGAGAGAAAGAAGAGGAAGTTACAGCGGGTTTTGCTGTAGGTTGCATCCCTTCATTTGCTGGATAATAATAAAGCAAGGACCTGGCAATTTCTCTGGGGGACGTAGCCCACACTGGGTGAACCACGTAAATCTGTGTCTCTCTTGTATTGTGTGTCTTCTGTGTTTTGTTTCTGCATTTGTTTTATTTTATTGCTCCGCGGTCCTGTTTTCTAACAACATGTTTCTGATCGACTGGTGGTAGGGGAAATCTGTTATCAGACCATCCTGGAAGGTTACAATGCTGCAATGGTAAAATATAAGAAGTGGGAAGTCATACCTTATGGATTTCATATAGGCTTTTACACAGTAAAAGACACCGCTCAGGCCAAGCAGGAAGGGTTGAGTCAATTAGAGTTTAGATTGCAGACCGAATGCTTTTGCAAACATGACCCAAAGGGTCTAGTATTGAATCATGCATCGCAAGTATCATCCTGCTGCCATATGCCCATGACAGGTTTGAAGATGAGGTCTTCATAGAAAATGCTCAAGATTGGGATGAAGTTGTGGAAAGGAAGGTCGATCTTAAGATGACCAGGTTCAAGGCCATGAGCTTGGATGAACAAGAGAAAACCCTAGAACAATCGACACAAGAGGTCCCCCGGGCCAGAAAAGAAAAGGTAACATCCAAAGCAGTTAAATCAGCATAAGCCCCCTTGATAGCCCCAATGCAAGGCCGAGATATCCATTTGGTACAGGATGCACATGAAAGGGGACTGCTTATGTTAGAATGGGAACAACGAGTGCTTGATCAGCTTCAATATGATCTGACCTATCAGAAATGACATGAGCCCCTGTCGATAACCCACATAGAGGCCAGATAGGTACAAGCAGCCCTGGATTTATAGATATTGATGAAATTGATGGGTTGGATGACCTTGAATTCTAAATGCCACCAGCCCGGTCACCGAAAGGTGTGACAACTCAGCCAGAAATGGTTTAGGTATCAATAGAAAAAATTGCATCAGATCCCCTCCGTGAGCTAATTAAATTCCATTCAAATGATGAGAGCCCGGAAGCATCTCTCAGGACCCCTATGCACATCGAAGAGGAAAAAGGACCCGAGAAGACATCTTCTCCAGTCCTTGAGGGCCAAGTCCTAGAGGTTCCATGGAAAGAGAAGGAAGTCGAGAGTGTCCTAGACACAAAAATGCCCGATGTGCCAGAGTCCCAAGTAGACAGTCTGAAAGACCAACTAGGGTTGGACGAGCGAGAGGAAGGATCCCCACAACAAGAAATCGATGCTTCGAAGGCCGATGAACAAGTAAGTATTGATTCTATTCCCGACACCTCTATTACTATCGGTGCACAAAACCCCGATGAGAAACAGACAAAAGTTGGGCCATCGAAGCATAACAAGGAGGTTCAAGAACCTGATCTTGAACAAGTGTATACCACTGGAAGTTTGGGAAACACACTCACATGGGAGGATCAACAGATTCCTGAACCCGTGAATGAGGTAGCCGATATACACACTATAGATCATGATAGGAAGAAGAAGGACATCGTCCAAAGAACCACTAAGAAGAGGAGAATCACTCTAGATAGATCCATCCTCATTACTACAGAGGAACCTTTGATCAACATTGAATATGCTAAAACATCTGAGCTCATCGGTGCAGGGATGGAAATCACAGATGCCACCCTGGGACAAAGCTAAACGGGATGAAAAGGAGTTGGTCGACACCCTAAAGGAACTAGAACATTTGTGCCACCTAGATAAGTACTATCAGGACACCCCACACGCTGTAGTTTACCTGAGGAGTGAGTTAGAAGAGGCCTATAGAAAGTTCACAATCGAGCGACACCTTTTCACTGCGAAGATAGCCTAGATCCAAGAAGATACTCTCATGGCACTCGCAACGTGGAAGGATATGGAGTGGTGGTACAAAAAGGTGCAACAAGCTGTGGAGAGAGTTGACTACATCAGTATTGTCTAATAGGGCTGAGATAAAGAAGAAAACAACATCTGGCTGGTGAACAAAATCAGTCTTGATAGCATATAGAAATCAATTGAATACTGGGTGAAAATGTCTTGGGAACCACACAAAGAAATTCAAGAGCAATGGGCCTAGTGCGAGAAACACTGGGATAAAATCAATCAGGTGATGAAGGACATTGGACTCCCCGTGTTCGTTACACTTGACAACTTTGTCGACTTGCTTGACACAGTTGAGTCGCACACCAAGAAAGATTCATCATGGGCCGAAAGACTAGAAAAAGTGACCAACACAGCACCAGGACAGGTGTAACAATTTACGGAACAATTGATCAGAGCTTGGGCTATGCTAAAGCAGTTGAGCGTCGGTCTGGTAAAGTATCGGGCACATGCAATAAATATCAGAGAAGTTTACGTGGCCCCGATGGAATAACACAGATTTCCATACGCCCACACCTGCGAGGAGTTGTTCATCAGTTGGTCGGAGTATGAGAAAAGTCACCCTTTAAAAGTGATATATTGAGATGATTGTTGGAGAACTGTTAGGAGAGAACGCCACCTGGAGAGTTTTGTTTTTTTTAACTACACTTTAGCTGTTATTTTTAGTTAATTTCATGTTATAAATAAGAGCATCGGTCGATTAGTCAAGGGTCGATGGTTGTTGCAAGAAATGCTCTTTTTTGGTTTTGTTAAGAATTATTTTCAAGCTACCTTTAATAGAGAAGTGCTTCTTGACCAAAGACAAGATATATTTTCATCAAATGCATGGCTAGTCAACCCCAATACAGACCACACACGTTGAGTACTCCAGAAATGAGTAAGTCACCCCAGCCCAAGGAAGAACGTCTGTTCCCTGACATACCTTACGCTCTCCCTCACAATGAATTAAATCAATTTAGAAGAATCACAAGAACCTACACCCGACATATCGATACGTTTCCTTTTGCTCCGATACTTCCTCGAAGAAAACAAGTAAGAATACCAGTGGTCAATACTCCTAAAGAGGTTTTTGTGCACACAGTACAAGACCTAGTATATTTCTCTCTCATCGAAATCATACACCCTCTTGACTTGATCCCTGAAACGCCAGTCGGTGACATCTCTGAACCAGACGATTTTTCGAAAGAGGAAGAGTTTAATTTAGGATCCGAAGGCATGGAAGGTAACAACGACCATCATGAAGAAAGGGGAAACCCACCACATAATAATCAACGTTGGTTGGCCATAGATGCTTTGGCCATCCCAGGACTAGTCCATAACCTTCCCCGACATCTAGAGAAGTTACTTCCTAAGTTCGACCTTGAAACCTCAGGATTACCTGAAGATCTTATCAAGAAATTCATACTAGAGATCAAACTTCTGAATGTTCAAAATAAATACGTAGTATGCAGGATTTTCCCCTACACATTTGAGAAATCAACCTCTACATGGTATTTTAACTTACCTGTAGGATCCATAACTAGTTGGACCAAGTTTCAGAAGGATTTTTTAGATAAATTTTCCGAAGAAACCATTACAGGAGCTCTGATGGATGAATTATTCACCACCACCATGAGTTCAAAGGAGAAGGTTAAAGATTTCAATCAAATATTCATAACCATATTAAGCAAGTTCCATCTCGAAGCTAAACCAACTCAGGAGTTGCAAATCGAGGTATATGCTAATGCGCTCCCGACTTCTATTTCTATGTTTGTGAAGAGGGATGCTAAACGAACCCTGGCTGAGAATTTTGAAGAACCCAAAATGATAGAGTTCCATATTAAAGGTTGTAAAGAAGGCCAGGTCTCTTTAGTTAAGAAACAAGTTCAACCCCCTCCCAAGAGAGGACCCCTTTTGACTAGACCATCAGGGAAACAAGTAGAAAAAGCTCCCGAAAAGGGGAATGAAGACATAGAATACCTACAATGCATGGTTAAGAAATTATCAAACGAGATCATAGATATGAAGAGAAACACAGGGGAAGGAAACCAAGGCCCAAGGCCCTATAAGCCTTTCTTTAAAAGAAACCAACCTTTCAAAGCAATTGAACCTCCCCCAACTAACTTAAATATCGATTTGGGAAATGTAGCATCTGACTCTTTCTGTACTTATCATCAAGAAAACTACTCTGAAAGAGACTGCCCTCAATGGTTCCATGCCATGAACTTGATGGCCAATTGGTTTCTAGACGAGGTTTCCCTAACCGAACAACCAAGCGGTTCAGTTATGAATGTTGTCGATCAAGAAGAGATTGATCCTTCAGAATATACAACCATGCTGATATGGGATACTGACCTAATTATGCCTTCTGGCGACTTATTTCAGGTTCAAGAACCATCAACAGAGGTCTCAGTTGTGCAAACACAAAGTAAAGTTCCACCTGTCTCAAAATATCCTACTACTATCCAAACTTCAGGAGGAATATCAACTCTCGATTACCCGAAAGCACCTTTCACTCCCCGTAAGAACCCTATAAGCATCCATACCCGAGAATCACCCAAACTGGATTACAACATAGTTGAAGATTTGAAGAAGTTGAAGGATAATATATCAGTTATGGACATATGTAGGATCCCTCAGAAAAAGGAATTCCTACTACAAGCTTTGAGATCAGTGGAAAACCCTACGACAAGCCATAATCAGCAAAGGAATCTAACTCCCATAGACCTAGGAAATAAACCAACTGTGAATACCTATTCAGAAGATAAGAAGGGAAAACCTTTTGTCCCACCCTTCCTTTTAACGTTTGAAGTTTTCAACAGGAATCTCCCCGATTGTTTGGTCGATTCAGGAGCATCTTCCAACGTTATGCCCTTCTCTATTTGCAAAAAATTAAATATTGTTCCTCTCAAAAGCGATAAACATGTAATACAACTAGACAGAACCCAGGTCAAAGTCATGGGGGAACTCAAATATGTGATGATCAGAGTAGCGACACATCCTAAGTTTGTGCAAGTGATTGACATCATTGTAGTAGATATTCCAGAAGATTATGGTTTTTTATTGAGTCGAGATTGGTCTAAGAAGTTAAACGAATACTTTAGTACATACTGGGCACACCTTTAGCTACCGTTGAAGGGATACATGAAAATTATCAGAATCAATAGGGAAAGGTGTCTAAAACATACTGTCACTGACCTAGAAACCCTGAACGAACCCTCATCGACATATTTCCTTGTCCTAGGCAATTATTCTCGCGACTCCTACTTCGAGAAATTCTCCCCTCTCTCATCTAATGTCCCTCTCACTCAAAACTCTGAAATGGTTTTCAAGATAAATCGCCAATACCGACAGAGGAAAATATCCTCTGTCAAGGACCTATGCTAGAAATCATGGGAAAAAATAAAATGGTTGCAGAAAGCAATAAGAAAGGGGAAATAGACAATTGTTGTTCACAAATTTGAACCATATACTTTGATGGATCTAAATCACAGGAAGGATCTGGGGCAGTATGTATCCTTATTGACCCAAAGGGTAAACTTCATTTCCTATCCTATAGACTTGAGTTCGAGTGCATAAACAACTGAGTATGAAGCTCTAGTACAAGGACTAAATAAAGTCATAGACTTAAACGTCAAAGAATTGAAGGTTTTCAGCGATTCTGAGATTATCATTAGGCAAGTAAGGAATATTCTACATTGAAATTCGCCACACCTAAAGAATGATCAACAGGAAGTGCATAGGTTAATAGAGCATTTTGAAGATTTCAATATTATAGTGATCCCCAGAGAAAAGAATATCCTTGTTAATTCCCTAGCCACGGTTGCTTCAAGGTTGTCACCTCTAGAGGATTATGAAGCCTCCCGGTTCACTGTGGAGCTACTCCACAAACCATCGGTGCCTAACAACATTTCTAATTGGAAGGTATTTGAAGGGGATGAACAGATCATAAACTTTCTGACTAACCAAGATAATTTCAAGGATTTAGCTATTGATGATTAATTATTCCATGAACAATCAACATAAACGGATCCTCGGACAAGTCAACCGATTGAAAAATCAAAGTCTCACACAATCCCAAAGGGAATAGATAATTTATAAAATCTTTTTGACCTAAAAGAACGATTTAAGGGGTCCAAAAATGCGAAGACCGGTAGTTCTTATCCTATGCATGAAACTATAAATCTCAGAACCCCGGAAAACCCATAGAATATAAACCTCGACAAGACTATATCTAAAGAGGAAAGAAAGGATTATCTCAAACTGTTCAGACAATATCAAGATGTCTTTGCATGGTCCTACCGAGATATGGAAATTTATGACACCTGTATCATTCAACATACTATACCATTAAAACCTAAAGTGAAACCCTTCCAACAGAAGCTCCAGAAGTATCACCCATCCCTGGAACCTCTCACGTGTTAGGAGTTGAAGAAATTGTTAGATTCCAAAATTATCTTCCAGGTTAGGCATTCCGCATGGGTTGCAAATTTGGTTACTGTGAGGAAAAAGTCTGCAAAAATCCTCTTATGCGTAGATTTTAGAAACCTCAATAGAGAATTAGAAAAGGACAACTACCTAGTCCCACCAATGGAGAAACTCTTGTAGACCGTGTCTGGATCTGAGATTTTCTCTCTATTGGATGACTTCTCGGGGTACGACCAAGTTCTAGTTTCAGAGGAAGACCATCTGAAAACCACCTTCCGGACCAAGTGGGGAAATTTCTCTTACAAACAAATGCCCTTCGGGTTAATCAATGCAAGGGAAACCTTCCAAAGGGAAATGGATGTAGCATTTTGAGGACTGATCAAAAAGTGTGTGGTAGTGTATCTATACGAAGTAACTGTGTATTCAAAGAACATAGAGGATCACATCCAACACTTAACCCAAATTTTTGAAAGGTGTAGAAAATACGGTATATCCTTAAACCCGAAGAAAACCATCTTTGGTGTTGAGGAAGGAAAGCTATTAGTTCATATCATATCCCAAGCTAGCATTCGCATAGACCCTGAGTGAGTCAAATATATAACTCAAATCCCATTACCTCACAACAAAAAGACAATGCAATCCTTCTTTGGGAAAATCAATTTTGTAATAAAATTCACACCTGATTTTTCTAAGACTGTCAGACCACTACAAAAAATGGTCCGTAAAGATGTTTAATTTAAGTGGGATGATGAACAAAAGGACACTTTCAACAGTATTAAAAATGATATATCTCAAGCCCCCATGTCACAAAGTCCCAATTTTAATAGAGATTTCTTCCTTTATACTTTCGCCTCCGACCAATCGTTAGCTGGAGTATTAACTCAGAAGGTTGATGACAACAATGAGGCTTCAATATCATTCATGAGAACTAACCTCCAAGGGGATGAACTTAATTATTCTGCTATAGATAAACAGACCCATGCAGTATATAAGGCAGTAAAACACTTCAGATCTTACATCCTCAAGAACAATACCAAAGTAATCATACCTCATCCTGCAGTCTAATCCTTGTTCACTCAAGAAGAGATGGGAGAAAGAAGAGGGAATTGGATGGTATTAGTCCAAGAATTTGGCTAGATATAAAACATACCAAACTAGTTAAAGGGCAAGGGTTGTGCAAACTTGTAGCGGAAGCCCAGGATCAAGTAAATGAAGACTCTGGATGGGAGAATGAAATGGCATTATGGTGTGGTGAAGCTTCATACATTTCCCCAGGACTAGAGTCTCGGTATGAGAAGTTGACTTATCTCTTGCACCACGAGAGTTTCCCTAAAAATATCAATCCTAGGGAAAGGAGATCTCTCAGGTTAAAATCCGCACAATATCGCCTCATAAATTCAGTACTCTTCCAAGTTAATTATGATGGGGTGCTCTTGAGATGTCTTGAATGTGAAGATGAAGACAAAGTTCTCAAGGAACTCCATGATGGCCTTGCTGGTGGACATTTTTCAGGAAACACCACCGCTCATAAGATAATGAGAGTTGGTTATTATTGACCCACTTTGTTCAAGGACGCTCACACTTAGTTTAGAAACTGTAAAACTTCTTAGATAAGCGCTAGGAGAGAAAAGAGAGCAACTGTTCCACTCCAACCAGTGACTATTTCTAGGCCTTTTGAATAATGGCGGTTAGATATCATAGGAGAAATTACACCAAGTTCTTAAAAAAACCATAAGTATATACATACTACCACTGATTATTTCATGAAATGGGTAGAGGTCATCCCTCTGACTCATGTAAACAAGAAGGTGCATTCATCGAACAACAATTGATCACAAGGTTTGGTGTCCCTTTTGTCCTAGTTTTTGATAATACATCTTACTTCTCTTCCACCCTCTTGACATAGTTTTCCTAGACAAAGGAATCATAATTAGGTACTCTGCAAATTATTATCCACAGGGAAACAGAGTGGTTGAATCAACTAATAAGAACCTAGTGAGGATACTGAAGAAAAGGGTTGTAGACAACCAAAGGAATTGGCATAATCTACTCCATAATGCTTTATGGGCCGATAGGGTCACACCCAATGAAGCTATAAGAAAATCCTCATACTTTGTGGTATACGAACAAGAAGTGATTCTCTTGAATGGGCTTTATCTTCCATCTCTTCAACTGTCCCAATATGCCATGGGACAACCTTCATCAGTCATAAAACAGGGAATCGACACCCTGCTTATGTTGGAGGAATAAAGGGAAAGGATAAATAAAAATTCATATCCCACCAACAGATAGTGAAAAGATGGTTTGACAAGCATCAGGCTAAAGAGAAGAATTTTGAAGTAGGAGACTTAGTCCTAAAATGGGACAGAGAAAATGAGCCTAAAGGCAAACATTCTAAGTTTCAAAATCTATGGCTTGGACCTTTCCAGGTGGCTAAGAATATTGGGGAAGGAACTTATCAGTTACAGAATTTGAGGTGGGAACCTGACACCCTCGCACTAAATGGCCAAGCCCTAAAACAATATTTCCATTTAAAAAAAAATAAAAAAAATAATTGCTTGTGTGCGTGCTTTCATGATTTTGTTTTGGTTAGGTCAATTGCGAAATACATTTTTTATTTTTCTTTGTTGTTTTATTTCTTTTCACTTTTGAAGTTTGTGTTTGGAAAGACAATGGTTGACCTCAAATCATGCGACATGGTGAAATCTATTCCTAACTCATCGCTCACATACAACATGAGAAAGAGTCAAGGAACCTATGGTTGCTCTGAGGGGTCCTCTATCTAACTTGCGCAAATGAAACACTTTGGAGAAATGAAGAAAGGTATACTCGGTGGTCTGGTGAAACCTTAAGGGAAAGTTGGTAAGTTGAAAAGGACTACATGAACCCCGAAGACAAAGCTAGCAAAGGATTCACCTTAACCATCTCCTTTTTAAAATAAATAACATCATCCTCTCCCACTTTCTCAAGTCATTATGCCGAAATAAAATGAAGTTTATCAAATGAGTGAACAGTAGGAGAGGGTATGCAGATAACTCCTTCTGGGCTATGGATGCTCACTAGCAGCGGAGCAAGGTCTGTGATGTCGGGGTGACTCCGTCGGGGCTATGGACTCTCACTGGCAGCGGAGCAACACCATAGCAAGTGAGTAAAGGTAACGAAAGGCTTCAGCCAGTGAATGCTTCACTAGATTTTGTCAAAAATGGTATGATTCAGGGTTACAGGAAACGAAGGAGGAATAAAGGTGAAAAACCCCACAAGCAGACCCAAAAGCATCAACTAGAGGATTTCAAATGCAAGGGTAAAAGAGGCTCTGATTTAAAACTAGTCAATTTCTCCACCAGCTTTCGTACCAATTGAGCTTGAAGGAGCGACAAAGATTCTATATTCGCCTAGTAAGTTGCCATTTGTTGGGTAGTTAACACACCCTAAAAAGTCTATGTCTAATTTTACTTTTTGGGTACCACTTGATCTTTTTGCACTGTCTGATTCATCTTCATTGTGGAAATTGTTGTGTTTTCTTACCTTCTTTGTTTCTCATTTAAGTCTCTCAAAGTATGATTGAACATGTGATAACCCTAACTTAAAATAATAACATTAGATAATCGACAGCCAACACATTTCACCGACGCGCTCAAAGAAATTCAGCATCGGGAAGAATTTAAGATATGTGAAAGAATTACTCAGAAAAATCGAAGTTTCCAAGCACTAATCTTCATCGGCATCGGCAAAAGGAACACTCTCTGTCGCAAAGAGAATTACAAGAAATGATATCGCCGATAGTCGATCTTGTTCGACATCAACTAAAGGTAAAGGGAGCAAACAAGAAACGAACAAAGAAAAGGATTGTCAATAGCCAATCCCCGAAGCATTTAGGCATCGATGATTTTTTTGGAAAGTTAAGTCCGTAGGAAACATGATAAGCTTATCCCTAATTATCAACCCCCGATATCTCTCCGGCATCGACAATTCCAGGTTATTTTTGAAATGCGCTCCTTGTTGAAAACCTTGACTCTGATTGTTATACACAATCAAACCACTTTTCCTCATCGGCCACGTGTATTTTCCATATTGGATAAACATATGATATAGTTTTCACTTGAGTTGTTATTGGTTACCGAAGCCTAGGTCGCACCCTGAGTTAGTTTTTCCACGTCAGCTCTACACAACGAAACCTATCGGTGTAAGAAGTTGTTTTTAGAATGGTATTAATGGAAACATCCGTCACAAAATCGCCGATAGCCGATTTGCCCACTAGGAAGGTAACACAATGGGATGTTTTAATGCTAGATACGTTTAGATACGATACATTTAAGGGGATAATTAATTCCAAGACTTGCATTAGTTGCTAATTTGTGCACAAATCAAAAGGACCATTTGAAATTACCAGCAGAACGCATTCACCCTCCGCGCCTCCACCGTCAACCCACGATGATTTGAACTACATAGATTCGATGGCTGATTTGGTTTGATTTTCACTCATAATGTGAATTAATTGGTTGAAGTAACACGATATGTTCTCCTCGTTTAAATTCTTTAGAGTTATTGTAAACAATATCATTCTTCATGCTAAGGAATTTCAGAGCATCCAGAGGAGCAAGACGAGCAATTCAAAATATTCTAAACCCCCCAAGAGTATCAAACTACAGAGTTTAGCAAGTGTTGTAGGTATGTACTAGTCCAGATTTTCTGTGTTTTCACTTCACATATACATTTTGATCCCCTATTGCTCCGTATTCCATCCCTAAAGGATTTTTTCAATTGGAGGAACAATTCCTCCAAGAAAACCAACCACCAGGAAATCTCCAAAAGCGTTGAAGCTAAAGGAACCAGAGGTAGGAGGAAGCTCTTCCCCAACAGTGGAAAAACAATTGGAATTTACTTCAAAACCAATGATCATCATCAAGACATCCACCAAGGAAGTTTTCATTCAGCCTCCAGCCTTTGGAGACATAGAGGCAAGCACAGGGACCAAGGAAGCATTCCCGCACTGGGGAGAACTTTTCCAGAATATCAAGCAGGAAGAATTCCTCTAATATACCCTGCACAATGACCCTGATAGAAGAAAGCTCAACAATGAAGTTTTTTCGAATGTCCGAAGGTCATACCTGCATATGGTAGTGAGCATAACTCCAATATTCCCTTGCATAGAAATCCTGAAGTGGCTCATCGACCACACCGACACACAAAGATGTTTTATTAATGAAGACAATGGCGAGTATGTCGAGGTTTTCCTTCTAGTGGAGGTGCATAATTACTACAAGCTAAGGGAACTGGAGGAGCGATTGAACACCGATTTTGTTATAATATTCCATGTGAAACACGACACCAACATGTTGATGGCTTCATGGTGGAGAGAGGATAAAAATTTCACCAATCGGACCTCCGACTGGTACCCGACAACCAACTGAAGAGAACCATATATATACCTAATGGACCTCATTTGTCATTTGTATGGGGAGAAGTATTGTTCCAGGTTTTCAGAGGCATAGATGCCTCTAGCTTACACTGTAGCCATTTTGAGGAGAGGATTTAAATGGGGTGCCATCATTTCAAAGCAGTTGAGCATTTGCATTCAATAGGACCAGATACCGAAAGAGGGAGAAACCCCATCCTTCTATATGGCTTCCTATTTATTGGACGTCATCTATGCCATAAATTCCTTTGCTGGAATGAAATTGAGTTGGCATGCCTTAGAATGCTCGGTCCATGTATATTTAGGCATCTTGTGGGAGAACAGGCACAGGAAGTCCTACTCTCTCATCTGTGATCAATTTATCGCATGTATTCATTTTTTGTTGTTCATGAAAGACTACCCAAGACTGTCAGCTGCGACCAAAAGGAAGATATCAAAAGTTGGCCATTGGTACCTAGATGAGTGTGAAACCTATATCAGGGTTTTCAAGCCACTGGAGCACCACACCTTCTACCTATGTATGTTCCCGATTGACTGGTGGTAGGGGAAATATGTTATCAGACCATCCTGCAAGGTTACAATGCTACTCTGGTAAAATATAAGAAGTGGGCATTCATACCTTATGGATTTCATATAGGCTTCTACACGGTAAAGGACACCACTCAAGACAAGAAGGAAGTACTGAATCAATTAAAGTTTAGATTCCAGACCGACCTCTTTTGCAAACATGACCCAAAGAGTCTAGTCTTGAAGCATGCATCGGAAGTATAATCCTGCTGGCCATATGCCCATGACAGGTTTGAAGATGAGGTCTTCAAAGAAAACGCTCAAGATTGGGATGAAGTTGTCGAAAGGATGGTCGATCCTAAGATGACCAAGTTCAAGGCCATGAGCTTGGATAAACAAGCAACATCCCTGGAACAATCAGCACAAGAGTTCCTTGGGGCCAGAGAAGAAAGGGTAACATCTGAAGCAGTCGAAGCAACAAAAGCCCCCTTGATATCCCCAACGCGAGGCTAAGATATCCATTTGGTACAGGACGCGTGGGAAAGGAGACTACTTATGTTAGAACAGGAACAACGGGTGCTTGATCAACTTCAAGATGATCCATACCTATCATAAATGACAAGATCCCCTGTCGATAACCCAGACAGAAGCCAGATGGGTACAAGCGGCCTTGAATTTATAGATATTGATGAAATTGATGGGTTGGATGACCTTGAATTCACAACGCCACCAGTTGGGTCACCGATAGGTGTGACGACTCAGCCAGAAATAGTCAGGTTATCAGTAGAAACAAGTGCATCAAATCCCCTTCGCAAGCTAATTAAAGTCTATTCAGATGATAAGATCTTAGAAGCATCTCTCAGGACCCCTGTGCACATCAAAGAGTGATCCAAAAACGGATCCAGAAGCCTGATAGGGCTTGAAAAATGCTCAAAAATGAAAGTGCTCGGAATGCGACAAAACCGATGCCATTGCGTCCGTCTCGTCTTCCTGATTCCGGCGGTATATTTACTTCGTCAAACGGAGTCCGTATGGAGAAGATATCACATTCTGTCCGAAAAGTCAAACAGGCAAAAATTTGATGCTGACTGGGCAGGCCGTACTGCCACGTGGCAAGCCATACAGTGATGACGTGGCATGTCCATACAGGACACGTGGCGGATCCAGGTGATGCCACGTGTCATACGGTTTTGGACTTTTTGGCACACAGTTTGACCAATGGGGAAGTGACACGTGTCACCACTGGATGGGTGACACGTGGCACAGGATGACGTCAGCATTGACGTGGCGACCGTACGATGACGTGGGATAATCAACGTTTGACAAGTGGCAAGGTGACGTGGCACATTTTGATTGGTTGATGTTGACGAATAAGATGATGACACGTGTCAGGTTGCTGTTGGTTTAAAAAGCACCACGTGGCCCAGTCACGGGCGGCCACGTGGCGCTACCTCATTGGCTATTTGGTTCAATGTAATACTGTTTTGGTCATCGCTGTGGGATTCGAACGCGGAACCTCCGGGCAGGGCAACGGACCACAAAGTTTGGGCTAACCACGGTGCCGGCAGGCAATTCTTGTTATGGAATCGGCAAATATTCCTTTTGAATTTTGTTAATGGTTTCAACGGACGGCAAAGGGGCCGGGGCCTAGCCCCAGCCCTCGCCACATAAACTATTCCATGCGACCGTTTAATAGAACCAACGGCGCGGTGAATTTGGCGGGAGCTGTTTCAAAAAGAATCCAGCGCGGGCGGTTGAAATGATAAGCCCCGGGTCCATCGGACCCGCGGTCCTATCCGTTTAACTATATGACCGGAACCATACCCATAAAACCCGAGGGCTATTGCTGTTTTGGGCATGGGCGGATCAAACTGTTAGCACATGGTCCAATTCACATGCAAAGAAACCAGGGGCTGGATGACACGAGGCTAATGCGTAGGAGGCGCGCTTGGCCACATGGCCGCGCGCCAATATGACCAAGGGCACGTTTATTGGGGGGCTGCGCCCGATTTTCCCAATGAACTATATATAAGTGGGTTTTATTGTTATAAATTGGTTTTTCTAATTAATATTGCCTATTTTTAATTGATTTTCTCCATTTTTGGGGGATATTGGGCATTTTTGGAGGCCAGATTCTTGGAGGAAGTTGGGGATGTGAAACCAACTCCATTCCTATATAAACCAGGCCTGTTTGAGGCCAAGGGACAGGCATTCAGAGCAGAGTTATGCTGGAGGAAGACCAAGCCAAAGACAATTTGTTGCAGGGAAGCCTTTGAGGTGGATACGCTGTCAGATCGTTTCTGGGAGCTTGGAGCATCAGTTTTGCATGCCGTTTCTTTTGCTGGGTTCTTAAGATCTGGGACAACAAGACCAGATCAGTCTTGTAGCCTTTGGGCATTTCTGAGATGTAATTTTGAGCACTTGAGCAGAAATAAAGAAGCCTCCCCCACAGGAAAAAGGCCCGGAGACGTAGGCAAACATTGTGCCGAACTCCGTTATCAACCTGCGTTCTTATGGTTTGCTGTTCATTATTATTTTCAGATCTGCATATGTGTAATTGACTAATATAATCCTCTTCTTTCCTCATTCTTTCATTAATTTCTCAAATGGTTAAATTATTCATGCAAGTTTAAAACTCAACCATAATCATTGAAAAGATCCTGTCGGATCAAAGAGGAAAAAGGACCCGAGAAGACATCTTCTCCTGTCCCTGAGGCCCAAGTCCAAGAGTTTTCGTAGAAAGAGAAGGAAGCCAAGAGTGTCCTAGACACAAAAATTCCCACTGCGCTAGAGTCCCAAGCGAACAGTCCGAAAGACCAACCGAGGTTGGATGAGCCAGAGGAAGGAGCCCCACAACAAGAAATCGGTGCTTCGAAGGTCGATGAACAAGTAAGTATCAAGTCTATTCCCGATGCCTCTATTAAAATCGATGCACAAAACCCCGATGAGAAACAGATAGAAGCTGGTCCATTAGAGCATAATGAGGAGGTTCAAGAAACCGATCTTGAACAAGGGTATACCACTAGAGTTTGGGAAACACACTCACATGGGGGCATCAAAATATTCCCGAACCTGTGGATGAGGTAGCCAATATACACACTATAGCTTATGATCAAAAGAGGAAGGCCATCGTCAAAAGAACCACTACGAAGAGGAGAATCACCCTAGATATATCCATCCTCATTACTACAGAGGAACCTATGATCAACAATGAATATGATAAAACATCTGAGATCATCGGCGTAGGGATGGAAATCACAGATGCCACCCTATGACAGAGCTAAATGGGATGAAAAGGAGTTGGCCTCCACCCTGAAGGAACTAGAACATTTGTTCCATGTGGATAAGTACTATCAGGACACCCCACAGGCTATGGCCCGCAAAGGTGCTCTCCTCAATGGCTTCCTTGCATAAAAATGTCTTTGGATTTTCAATTCTTCAACATTTTCCTATTCTGAACCTCCTTAAGGCTACCAAGAACCTCTGGTTTATAAATACTTGAAGTGGGTAACAAACTCCCAACTTCCCCTCAAGATCTAGCTTCAAAAAGAGCTCCAGATCCTCCAACAATGGCTAAAATCTCTCAATATCAGGCATTAAATCAAATAAAATATTATAATATAGTGGAAAAACCCACTTTTTTTATAAATCGGGTGCAACACCTTTCTCGCGAGCCCTCGATCATATGTGTGTTCTCCATGTGTCTATTGGATAGTGTGCCCCTAGTCGTTAGCCCCCATACTTCAACCCCTTGGTCACATGTGTGGCCATGTGCACACACTCCTGAATTCCATGCGTCCCCCTCCTAGTTTATCTTCTGGTCATAGTCGTTGGTTACACACTCCCCTGCTAGTTTATCTCCTGGTCGTAGTCGTTGGTTAAGTGCCTTGGTCAACGGGCTAGCCCGACCAAACGATGCTAAACCCATATATCTGTGCTAAGCATCAAAGGAAGGGTTGTATGGCGTATTACATGTGACCACGCCAAGGCTAAAACTCCATAAAAGTTCCCAAACCAATAGTTATATGGAAGGGTTCCATGGTATTGGTCACAAGGTGTTACGTCGAGGGCTGGGGCTAGGCCCCAACCCTTTTCTCAGCCCACATTACATTGTTTAAATCTTAAATAGAACATTTGGACATATGTTGTTAAGTACTACCATGGGCGGGCTGGTATCCCAGCCCTGCCAAACCTCTCCGCTCAAACCAAAGGTCATGGGTTCGACTCCCGTAAAACCCATAAAAATTTTCCCAAAACAACTAATGGAGGGGTGCCACATGGCAGCCCAATACTGGGCCACATGGCACCATGCTATTCTCCTAAAATATACCACGTGTCAGAGCATGATTTTCCCACCCTTCTGCCCATTCAATATGCCATTGTACCTACCATGTCATTGTATGATCGTACAACCTATAAATTCAGTTGCCATGTCATCATTGTACGGACTGCACAATCATCAAAATTTTGCATGTTTGGCAAAACAAACCAATCACGATATCTTTCGCATATGAATTATGTTTGAGCCCGTTCAAGTTGCATTGGGTCTGTAACGACGAGGCCTACACACACATCCATTTTGAAGCGATTCTGAGTACTTTTATTTTTACACCTTCCTGGTCCCATTTTAGTTCCTGGATCCATTCTGGATCACATGTTCAATTAAGGCTCACTAATCAACACAAGATAGTCTAGATTGGGAGACTAACAAGAGTACCTGTGGAAGTAACATCCTCACCATCCAAATGGGTTATGCCACATAAACAATTTTGAATTGTATATGAATTAAAACATATACACATAGAAACTCTTGCAGAACTTTATATATATAACTTAAAACAGACAAATACATTCTACAAATGTACAGATTCATACAGAATAATAATAGAAATACACATGCAGCACACACAGGAAAAACCCATAAAAATAAATTCATAAATAATAATGCAGCATGTAATTTAAAACACAATTGACACTTATCTTGGTAAAAATATCACCAACTACATGCAGACCTTCCACGAACCTCCTAGCCTTAGACCACGTTGCTCATCACTCTTAGTAGTGGGTCACCCCCAAGCTGGGACTAAACTCCACCAGGGTAAATGGATTCCTAACCAAGCTTATGTATCTCAGACAACAGGAAAGCCTTTGTCATAGGTGCCAACTCAAACTAACAGCCTACGGTCCCTCATTCCCCACATTCCTATCCCACCCCAGGAAGTGTGCCCCTTCTCTACTCAACAGTCCTTTGGTTGCCCCATCTCCTTTCTGGGCTTCAACAACAGGTCGGATAGGAAGTCTTAGAGATTTGTAGTTGCAGTTTAGCACCTTTTTAAAATCAATTCCAAACAATTCCCTCACCTAGAGAGAAATTGCTTAGGGGCCTGACAGCCCACCTCTTCAGTATCCCACGTGCCTGACAACTTGCTTCTTCAATCCAGCTCCCAAGATAACCAGGTACAGATACAAGTATGGGTACATATATGGGTATAGGTAGGGATACAAGTACAATGATAGGAAGGTACTAAGGACAGTTGAATGAGTGAGTGAATGATGTTGGAATGAATGAATGGATGGGAAAATGAACTAAGTCCAAAATATATGTATGCATGTTCTCAACTTGACACTTGTCATGTTGAGAGCTACTTTGGCCCACTTGTCCCCATCCTTAGAACTTA